>JAEIJG010000180.1:0-44206 GCA_037289395.1 Beauveria scarabaeidicola | reverse complement strand
AAAAAAAAAAAAAATTCAGTGTGGGCTGCCGCCCGCCGGTGTATGCAGCCGTACGGGGAAGGCGATATTTATCAGTATTGCAGAAACCTTTTCAACGGGACAAACCCGTGGTGGCGCGGGTGGCGTAGGGTACATCCGCAACTACCAACTACTAATAAGTATTAACTAGCTAAATAGTAGCTAGACACTTTTAGTTTTGACCGCCTTGACAGACGCCTTGGTTGGCGCTTCCCTCCTGGAACATGCATCCAACCATCATCTATTATTAGTGCTCCTGGCTTTAGCCGTTGACCACCGCTTCCGCCGGCGTCTCGCCCTGTGCTTTATTATTATTATTACCTTGATTTCCTTGTAGAGCCGCCAGAATGTTTGGTGAGGGGCTGGCCATTTATTAGGGTCCTTTCTCTGCAGCACCCGCTGCTTCGCATATTATTGATGCAGACAGACCCCGTCCGTCACGACCACACTCGGGCGAAGGTAGTTTATTATTATGCAATAAGCTCTGGGCCCTCCACAAGTCATTGTCGAGGCTCTGGAAAATCAGAAAATGTCAAAAGGATCCGCTGTAACATTGATTGATTGCCCAACCCAACGGTTATGCTGGTACTTTTGCCCGTGGCTGTACGTACATAGCTCGGGTGCCTCGGACAACCCCCCTCGGCTCGCATATTTGGCGCCACAGTTCATGCCAACTAAGGGGACAAAGTAATATTTAGCTCGTACCGACACTTGAAAGGATACCATCTGCAGCTTGCATGGCCCCGCATCAGGCTGCAGCCACCATAGCCGCCGCTGTTTTGACTGACGGTGTAAGCCTGCAGACCCTGACAGAGCGTTCATGGTCGGTCGGTCTTTGATTCACATGAGTGTGGCGAGCCGTCTTCCCAAAGCACAAGATTGCACAAAATGATGGCATGACTATACCCCAATACGCCAATATTGGTGGTCCCCCATATCCACGTGTGAAAGTGCATGCTCCATGGCTGATTCTGATTCCTATATAAGGCGCAAGTCGCAGCACCCCGGATTGCCACAGCTGTCATTCAAAAGGCATACCTTGAAAATCTTGAAACCAAGATGAAGTGGATTCTAGTTCAAAATCTCTTGGCCGCTGCTGCTTTGGCCGCAGTAGCTGCCGTCCCCAGGCAGGCCCAAGGGCTCGACATTGTCAAAACCGTGGTTTTAGACGACGGCCAAGTGCTAGACTGGGTCCGCAGGGAGTCTCAACACGCCAACTTTACGTTGCCGACCGATTGGAACTCGGACAAGAGGAACAACAGACTGGTGCAACGATTTGCTAGCCCGATTCCCCAGCACCTGCGTGGCCCGGAGGGCACAGTCCCCATCTTGCGCCGAGGACTTGTGCCCTTCCCCGAGAAGCGGCCCCCGGTAGTTGAGGCTTCCGCGTCGCCCATGGTTCAGTTGAAAGCCTCCTTCTTCCAACAGCAGGACTACACCGGACAGCATTGGTATGCCACTACAGGCAAACAGGCAAAAATCACCGGAGGTGGCGGCTCCATCAGCATGTTCGAGCCCTATCTCGAGTCACAATCCGACTTTTCTCTCATACAGACAGCCATGGTACGCTGGGACGCCAAGACGGTCGAATTGGGTACAGTCACGCAGTCACTCGAGGCTGGTTGGATGTACTATCCGCCTCGAGGCTCCAAGCCAATCTTCTTTGTCTTCTTCAACACCAATGGCTACCAGGGCTCCAGCGATTACATGTGTGGCTGGAACACAGAAGTCAAGGGCTGGGTGCAGGTCGATGATTCAATCTTCCCCGGCATGTCGTTTGAGCACATGTCTGTCATTGGCGGCGAGCAGCATGATTTCGACGTCAAGTTTCACCTCGACAATGGCAAGTGGTGGCTCAAGGCATTCGGAAAGGACATTGGATACTATCCTGCCGAGCTTTTCAGCAAGAAATCAAAAAAGGAGGATACTCTCGCCGCATATGGCGATGTAATCAATTTCTTTGGCGAAGTCTACAACAGCGGCCCAAAGTTGACCAGTACGGATATGGGTAGCGGCAACTTTCCCGAAGCTGGAGATGGCAAGGTCGCATACGTCAAGAACATGGTGTATATTGACGCCGACGGGAAGGAGCAGATGTATACTGATGGATATATCCAGGAGAGCGACAATACTCGCTACAGAATCAAGCCATTCTGGAACTCTGGCACAACCTGGGACTCGTACATCTATCTTGGAGGGCCTGGTGCCGATGGTGTTGTTGGTGGTTGACCCACGAACAACACTTTTGCCGTGACTATCGCACCACCAAAGATTAGCATGACACTTTTGCATTTAAAACAGTATAGATTGCCAAGTACGATTGCTTTTCCCAAACAACCCAAGTTGGCACTGTGAAATATGTCTCCCACGCATTGCGTTGTACAATGAATCGTTGCGTTGCAGTCACATCATCACATGGTCAATCAGGTCGGTGCAGTAAGATGCACGTGCGTATTTCCACAAACCGAGTTACACTATGCCACAAGTCTGGTCATCTGATTTCGAAACTAGAGCATGTACCGGAAGCTCGGATCTAGGGCCGCGACGGGTGCCGCCCTCTCCCGTGGCCCGTCTTTGCTTCCATCGCTACCGGCATCGTCATCATCATCATCATCACCATCATGATGATGCCCTTGTATCTGCGCTGCCTCGAGTAATTTGTTTTCCCGACGCAAACACCAGTACAAAGTTGCGCAGCACGCAATGGAAGCCAGAACGAAGCCGCTGTTGGCCACCATGGCTGGCAAATAGCGCGGACCAGAGGATTTTGGATACATGTATGGAGAATATACTTGTGCTATATTGCCCACCATGTTGGCAATAGCAAAGGCGGAAGACCGTTTCTCGATGGGACGAGGGACCTGTAGCTTTATTTAGTGTACTGTACCCTGTTTTTGTGCACCATTCGTTCTGCAACATACCGTGGAACTCATCCATGCATATGTGATGTCATAGCAGCCATATACACCACCCAAGGCCAAAAATAGCGAAAAGTAGCGAGGTGCCAGGCTCTCGGTCGTGGCAGCGATGATGAAGCCAATCAAGGCAAATGCCAGCGGGACAACAAGATGCAGACATCTTTCACCGAGTCGATCGCTGGAAACCGAGACACCCAGAGCAACGATGGCGGCAAAGACAAAGGGAGGCGCAGTCATTAGCAATGTCTGGACTCTGCCAAAGTGAAAAGTGTCGACCAATGTAGGAATGAACTGCGTCACTGCTCCTGCAGAAGTCTTGAGAGTGACAATCAGAGTCAGAAGCCAGACTTTGTAGTCGAGCACTGCCATCTTGAGGCCTTGCAGGAGAGGGCCACGCTCCTCGTCGACGCTGCCGCTGTGCGCGTGAAGGCGATGGATGGCCAGCGCGCGCTCCTCGGCCGTGAGCCAGGCTGTATTGGAGGGAAAGTCGGGCAGGACAAAGACGGAGCCCAGGCTGACCACGACCGTGACGGTGCCTTCGAGGAGAAAGAGCCACTGCCAGGCATGAAGCCCCCGCGCGCCATCCATGCCGTACTGGATGCCGGCCCCGACAAGACCGCCAAACGCGCTGGAGAGCAAGCTGCCCGTGTACATGATGGCTGTGCGGGTGGCCATTTCCTTGGGGGTATACCAGCTCGACAACAGGAGCAGGGCGCCGGGAAAAAAGGGAGCCTCGAGGAAGCCCAGGAAGAATCGACAGATGACAAGCCCGGTAAAGTTGGTCACGGCCGCAGTGCTCGCCGAGACTACCCCCCACAGAGCCATGCAGACGGGTAGGTAGATGCTCGGTCGCACTCTTGTCAGGATCAGATTTGAAGGGATTTGCAGCGCCAGGTAGCCTGCGAATAGTGTCGAAATGCATATATTAAACTGATTTCCTGTCAAGCCGAGATGGGTTTCGATTCCCTGGACCCGGGCGTTTGGCAGCGCATTACGATCGAGGTAACTGCAGCATCTCTCATCAGCAAATGCTCCCCCCCCGGCGGATTAGGTAAAGGCATACTTCAACACAATCATGCATATCAGCACAGGCATGAGCCTAAAGTCCACCTTTCGTAGCAATTTCCTTTCCAGGGCCGCGTATGCCTCTTCTGTCGCGGGCAACATGGCAACCGAGTCTATCCCAGCTCGAGTGCTGCCGCTGTTTTCCATGGTCGGAAGTTGGGGCAAGAAGCGACAAGACCAGGGGCTATACCTGAGATCTTTTCCCGGTCAGCATGTGCCCGCCGATGCGGGGAAGAGTATGTATGTACAAGCGGGAGTTTTCGGCCCTTGAAAGCAAGGCTGCTATTGGTGCTAGATTTCATGATTATACCCGGCCGGCTTGGTAACTGGGTAAGTGGTGAGGGAAAAGGCTGCTCAAGTAATTCTAGAAAGGGCATAGATCTTTTGGATAATTCTTTATTGTAATGTAATTCTTTTCTTCTTCTCATTTTACTTAATTCTCTTAGACTTATAACCGGCGCCTATTTACATATCATCTACCCGGCACGGAACACGGCTTATGGCGCGATTAGATCTAGCTTGGCAGGTTCACAGATTCAACCCCCATTCTCGTCAGCGGCATGCATTGATTGGTAAAAAAAAAACCCCAAGCGGTATGTAAACTAGCTTCTGTTTAAAATAGGACTGGTGAAGCAGCTCTGAACCTGACACACACATTTACATAGTTTCACAGCTCGTGACCAGCCAGCAGCCACTTACAAGCGGCTGATCAGCCAGTCACCGAAGCACTTGATGCTCTTGGCAAATTCACTGGTGCTGTTGGCGCTCCAGTTGGCACCGTCTTTCCCAGGAACGGTATCGTTACCGGTGAAAGCCATGTACATGACGTCCGTGGCCTTGTGGCCATTGTTGCCCGAGAGAGGCTCATCGGGGAAGCACAACTTGGCCATGGACAGGGAAGCTTCGCCGGTCAGAACACCACCGTTGACGTCGCCCCAGACTCCATAATGCTAAAAAGAGTTTTCCGTCAATGAATAATCAACACTACATGACGCTGAAAGGAGAGTACTTACCAGCTGGTCATTGCAGATAACGGCCACTACAGAAAGAGGCTGGATGTCATGGTCTTGGGGGACAAAGGAGGGATCCCCCCCGTCGTTACCCAAGACGATATAAGGATGTATATTGGCGTCAAGATCTGGAATACCATACGTCTTGACCGTGTCCCTGAAAGCTGTCTGGTCCTGACCAGTCTGGTCGTTGGCGCAAGCACCTGCGCTTCTGTTGACACCGTCGCAGTCAATGTCCATGTTGTCGTAGGTGCCGTTGCCCTTGAGGAAGATGACACCGGGGATATCGCCGCAGTAAGAAGCGCCGCCTTTAAAGGGGGGGGACAGATTGTTTGAGCAGGACCCAGACTGTGCACGTTGTGTGAGCATTAATTCCCACGATGGTGTATTTTCTTCTTCTTTCGCTTCGCCTTACCTTGTGCTTGTCATAAAGGGACTTGAGCTTGGCGGGAAGCTGATAGCCAGAGGCTATGGAGCCAACCATGGCGAGTGTGAGGAAAGCAGAAGAGCGCATGGCGAAGTCGGGGTCAAAAAAATCGTCGTGTAAATTATTCTCTGGTGAGAGAGGGCTAGCAGACTGCAGCGACGCAACGTCGCTTTATAGTCTCTGTACCCTGCTCGTCAGTTTCATCTGCTCAGTGCTCCTCCATTTATGCCTTTGGCTGTAGAGAATTCATTTGGCGATCAATCTACTTGTGATACACCAGGTGAAATGAAGGAGGAGATGAGCGGCAGCTCATTGCTTTCCATGTTCATATTGTACAAAGTAATCCGTAATTACAGTATATTGAATTTACATGACTAGCAGTTAGTTATCATGTCTATAGCCTATAGGTAAGAAGCTAGGGCAATCTCCTGATCGCTCCCCTCAGAGGGGCCTCAGTCTATGAAGCACTATCTGTTTTATGTTTAGTAGGAAACAGGCCAAGCTCGGGCCGCAATCACAAGTTTGGACCCAGCCCTCCTCCTCCATGCATTCTGTGCACCAAAAAGAATCTCGTAAAGCCACACGGACAAACACATGTTTGAACACGGTGTGTATCGCGCGGTTATTGGATCCTGCTACAAGATGCGCTCGCCTCGCACTCACTTGACAGAAAGTGGCTGTTTGGGGGTTCCGCATTTCCTGGGCATCCATCTGGCCTTATGACGACAGTGGAGTTGCCAAGAAGAGTGTTAATTGGCGATGCAAAAAGCTGCTTCCGCATCAAGAACCCATGCCATGCGAGGGACGGGTTATTAGCAGAATCTTTGTCATGGCTTATAAGTTATACCGAAAGTCTGAAACAGCATACTGCCTTGCTTCCATCTCACTGACAAATAGACAAGGCCATGATAAATACAGACCGAATCTAGCACTTGCCAGGTTGCCAGTTGACGATAGCGTAGCTCCCATTGAGCTGGACAATGTCGAAAGTGTCTTTGACCTCTCCAAGAAGGAACCAGCCAATTTTACGGTCGCGGAATCACTCGCGGTTATTATCATGAATTTTACACTATTTCATAAACTACTTCTCAGGCCCAGCATCCGCCTAGCTGGGGTTGTGGTCGGTCTTGCCCCAAGCCCACTGCGTCTCGCTGATCATGGTAGGCAGCCAACATGCAACACTATCACGAGCTGACACAAAATGACTGCAATTTTTCACCTCAGATTTGGAATTTCTTTTTTCCAATTCATGTACTAGAGAACAGGTTCTCGAATTTGGTATGCATTCAATCATGAAACGTCCGTCGCCCCACGAGCCAATGTCACGAATCAAGACCAACGTCTTATAGTTTCTTAAAGTAGGCAAGCATCTCGGGGTACTTGGGGGTACCGAGACCGGTAACAGGGTCCCAGCCGGAAGCGGCCTCGAATCCCTTACCATTACAATTACCGTTGCCGCCGCTCTGGTCGCCAGAGGTAATGTCGTTGAACATGGAGGGGTTCTTGTATAGAGCGGGGTTGACAAAACCGAGGGGCTTCTTGCCGGCCGAGATGCGCTCCTCATTGATTCGGTTGATAATTCCGGCAAAAATGGGAGCAGACATCGAGGTACCGCCGTTGAGAATCTTGTTGCCGTTCAACACCTCGGCACCATTGTCGCCAAGAGCGGCAACGTCGGGGAATCCGCGACCAGCCTTGTTGTAAATACCCGTCTTGGGGATGACGCCATCCTTGGTTGAGTAGTTGGGGAAGCCGGGGTCGTGCTTGGAGAACCAAGTAGAGACGGCCGACTTTTGGTAGTCGGGCTGGGACCAGATGTTGCTGAAGCCACCGCCAGAACCAAAACTGGTCGTGGCAACTTCGGCGTCATCAAGAGAATTACCCTCGGGGATGTATACAGCACCAACAGATGTAACGTATGGGCAAGAAGCAGGCGCCGCGGGGTTGAAAACTTGACCGTTGCTTCCCTTGCATTCGCCGCCGTGGTTGCCCGCGACACCACCATCACCAGAAGCAAAAACAATAGAAACACCCTGAAGACCGAGCTTCATAAACTCATCGCACTGTCTCTTCTGGTAGTTGACAGGCCACCAGGCTTCAGACAGACCGTAAGAGACAGAGATGACGTTTGTCGGTTTAAAGGTACCACACATTTCATTCTTTGTGGTGCCATCCACCTTGGGGTCATCACCCGTCTCACCGTAGGCGGTCGACGTGCAGTACGAGCCATCAATAGCATCGAGGAAGACGTTGAAAAATCCAGGCGTCAATTGGCTGAAGTTGTCCTTTGACTGAAACAGCTCCGTTCCCTGTGGGTAAATGATAGGGATCGCCATGTCAAAATCCAGTGCAGCTTCGCCCTCGGCTTCCTCAGGATCAGGCTTCTGGCCATTAAAGTTGACAAGGTCGACCTTGGGCCCGGTACCCTTGGGGATGCTAGGGGCATAGTTCTTGTAGAAAATGTCAAGGTCCGACTGCTTATACATTTCGTCATTGTCCTCAAAGAGACCCAGGCGGTTGCTGGTCGAGTTAAGGGTAGCCTTGGGGATCTTGTACTTGTCAGCAATACACTGAGGGGTAATGACCGTGTCGCAGTCTGTGGATTCTTTTCCTGAGGGATATGGCTTGATATGAGAGGGCCTGCGATTCATGTCGGCCCTCTTCTGAAGGGCACCAGTAAAGATGCCCGGAGCAACAAAGTCGACAACGTCGGAGATGGCACGGGGCAGATGGTACTCATCGGCTCCGAGATGCTTCGACCCGGTGCTCCTGTGTTTATAGACGTGATACTTGGTTTGTAGGAGTGACTCGAGCTTTTCGGTTGTGGCCTGAAAGTCAACGAAGCCTCTGCTCTTGGGCACGCTAACGTTGTCAATTCCAGCCTCCTTGAGCCACTTGGTGACCTTGTCGATGGAGTCGGCATCAGGAGCAAAGAGCTCGGTGACCTCGTCCGAGGTGTAGTGCTTGCCGTAGTTGGGAGAGGCAGGGTCGGAGACGGCCAAAAGGAGCTCCATTCCGTGCTCGAGATTGCGCTGCTTCAGGGCGATGCGGGCCGGAATCGTGGCCGTGCCATCAACAGCCTCGGTAGACTTGCGGAGAAGAGGGTGCTCCTCACGCTTCTCGTGCTGGACATGGTCTCCGAGAGGGATGCCGAGGGCAGCCGCGCAGAAGGCGCTGAGGAAAATGGCGGCAATCTTCATTTTCGCCAGCGGTGCGAGGTGATGTCCGACTTGGAGATGGGTAGTTTTGAAGATGGAAATGCTCCGAGGATACTGAGAGCTCTGTTGAGGACACAGAGCACAACGACATTTTATAGACGACGGAGACGGAGAGCCGACTCATAATTGCCGACGCCCCAAGGCTCGAGGTTCCGACGGGGAGCAGGTCGCGAGCGTTGTCAAGCTTACACAACTTGTCGCGATAGAAACCTGCCCCTCCATGGCAGAGCATTGTCTCGCCGTGTTTTCTCGTGTTTGCAAAGAGCTAGGTGATAAAAAGAAGGTGCAGTATTGGTAAGGTGTGGGCAATCACGGTTGGGCCTTGTCCGGTTATCAGACCGACGTCGCATCCATTTAGTTCACCTTCCCGATTCGCTAGGTCCAGAGAGAGAATGAAAGCGGATATCGGCACCGGAAATACGATGCAAACTTGGATGCCCGGGTGGCTTCATTGTCGTTGGCGGTTTGCTATAAAATTGTTCATGGCGGCCTAGTGATGGCGTTGGGTAAAACGCCAATGGTCCCCTTCTTGGCATCCATGTGTCCCGATCTCTTCTTGGCGAGATGTGCGTCATGGATATCAAGGCTCTCTTGGCAACTGATTGAAGGAGGGTAATAAATGCGCTGCTTCAAAAATAGGAAGGTCTTTTTGCGTTAGGGTACTGAGTCGAGGGGTCAATGCGAACATGGTCAGTGAGTGGTTTTGAGTCCCTTTCCACTTCCCGTCTGTTCATCAGTAGCATTCGCCAAGAAACTCCAGTCCGTAATTTCGTATGCAGTAGAGTTGCATTCACGTGGGATAGAGCCAGAAGCACGGTAGTGTGGGCGTTTTGTTGCATCCTGAATGGAGTTGTGTTCAGTTCAAGCAGGTCAAACGACAGTCTATCAACCATTAATCCGCTGATTACGACAAGTGCTACGCTGATTATTGCACTAGCACCGTTACTTTGACCTGATACGATAAGAAGATCCACTGTAGAGCCCAAGGTCGCGTGCAGAAGAAGAGCGAGCGAGTCTATAAGCCGCCGCCAGGCGTACTGGTACAGTTTCAAGCATCTACGAGTGCTATCAAGTGCAAAGTTTATGAGACGCTAACATAGCTGCCGCTCGACCATGTGAATGGGGATGACGCTGTCTAGGCAGTCAAGGATTTAGTATGTAGTGAATTTAGTCAGCTTAGATGCATCACACAGGGCGGTATAACAGTTAGGATATCCCGATGATAAATGCGGAGGGTCTTTCATGCCTCCCGGGTGTTACTTCGCAGTATACTGAGTTGGCTCGAAACCCCCCGATTTTGCCATGAGTGGCACAGTTATGCCTCACTCTACCTTTCCTTTCACATTGTAGCCAGCTACTCTCTCTCTCTCTCTCTCACTTGCTAGCATCCAGCTTCTCCAAAGCATCCAGGCCACCAAGCAGTAAATTGACAATATTAGCCTCGCCTCGGGCTTGGGAAAATGCCTCTTTCCCGGTGCCGGACGCATCCACGCCAAACTGCGCGCCAAAATCGCCAACAAAGTTGTCAAACGTAGTAGCGCCCTTGTTGCGGCAGATGCCGCACATGAGATGCGTAAAGCCGTCCACGGTGAAGCCCGCACGCGGGAAAAGCCCCATCACCGCAGAGTACTCGTCCAAGGTGATCAAGTTGTCGCCTCCGGGGCCGTTGGGAAAATACGGACCCTGGAAATCGGCAAGGATGCCGCAGGCGGCGACGGCGACCTCGGGGGCGGCGTACCTCGCGATGCTGAACGTCGTGTGCAGCGCAATGACGTCCCAGCATCGCTGGATGCGGCTCTGGTCCCAGGCCGAGGCATCGGGTCCTTGTTGCTGTGCGTTGAACGCGTGGATAAAGTCACGGGCAATGTTTGCGCCGTCCACTTCGAATCGCTTGTCTGAAGACAGCAGGTCCTCGGTCTCGGCCCAGCCCATGTCGTGCAGGATGCAGCTGAGGACAACTAGCTCCAGGTCGAGCTTGCTGCCGGAAAAGGAAGCATCTTTTTTGGCAATAATGGCTGCCCAGTAAGCCGAGCGTACGGCATGGTTGAATGTCAGTACATTGCAGTGGTCCTTTGCGAATTCAAGTGCCGCATCGATGATTTTGGTGCGTGGAAATTCCACTCCGAAGCTGAAGAGATTGGGTAGCGCGTCAGACATGGCTTTCTATCGAGTATCAAACTCGACAAGAGGCAATACAGCAAGGCCAACTCGTGTGGCTTGGAAAAGAGTGTCAACCCAGCTAGTGCACGGTGGGAATAGTCGCTGTAGCGGGTTAACCCTAGCGATACAATAACATGCCAAATGGCAGCTACTTTTTCATATGACTGGGGCCTATTATTCAGTTCCAATGAGAGTCGTACGATGATGCCTGCGGATGGACTCGATGGAGGCAAGTCCGACTGCTTACGATAACCCGATTACCCGAGGGCCGGTCATAAGCGTTATCCAGTAACACCAGAGCTTTATTTGTGCGCCATCGCGTTATTAGGGAGTTCTTGGCGATCCCAACATCTGCTTCATTTTACTTCTTGGCTCTCGGGCTATTTCCCTTTCCCTATATTATTACTACCAGGAAGCTGACTCGTGCCCATGGGAATCAGCTGACGACGTATACAATCCTGGGCCCCCCGTTGGCGAAAAAGGTGCCCTAACCGAGTCGCTTGGGATCCGCACGACCGGGAGTTGGCGATGTCATGTACGGATTACCGAGTATAGATTTTCATCTGGGTTTAATGAATCGAGGAAGCGGAAAAAGGTTGTCCCAGAATATGTAGCTGGAATTGCATGGTAACTAAATCTCATTTCAAGGCATGTCTACCATGTTTGATGCTGAAAGTAAAAATACAGACTTCATCCCACTCTACAGAGTTCATCCCACTCTAAAGTCGGCTCGTGCTGGACAAATACGAGTTGCCGACCTGCAGCAGTTGCACAGCCTCCTTGACCATGTCGTCGACAATCTTGGCGGCGGGCTCGACCGAGTTGATGGAACCGGCAACCTGGCCCATGATGTGAGGAAACTCAAAGTCGTTGCCCTCCTCCATATCGTGCTCAAACGGCACGATGCCCTTGCTGCAGAGCGCCTTGATCTCCTCGGGCCGCTTGTGCCAGCCCGCAATGTAATCGTTGACCTTGAGGCGCAGCGGGCGGCCCGAGATGACGAGCGTCGGCTCCGTCTGGTCGTACGCGCAGCTGACGACCTCCTCCTTGTGCTCCTCGCTCGTGTTGCCCTCAACCGAGGCGACGAAGCGCGTGCCGACCCAGACGGCGCTGGCGCCGTTGACGAGCGAGGCCGCGAGGCCGCTACCGTTCCAGATGCCGCCGGCGGCCACCACCATGGCGGTCTCGCCTCGCAGCATCGGCGGCCGGTAGTTCTTGGCAATGTCCACGACGGCGGGGATCAGGATCGAGGTGGCGATGCTGGACGCGTGGCCGCCGCCCTCGCTGCCCTGCGGAATCACAACGTCGACGCCGAGGTCCAGCGCCTTCTTGGCGTGCTTGGGGTGCCCGACCATGTTCATGACGACAATGTTGGCCTTGTGCAGGCGGTCGACGACGCTCTTGGGAGGAAGCCCAATCGCCGACACGAAAACGTGCGCGCCGCTCTCAATCGTCAGGTCAATGAGCTCATCGAGCTTGCCCTTGGTGTAGTCGTGGTTGGTCTTGCGCGCGCCGCCGCCAATCTTGGGCAGCGCCAGGTCGATGCCCCACGGCAGGTCGGGGCTCTTCAGCAGCGTCTTCATCTCGGCAATGATCTCGCGCAGCTGGTCCGGCGAGTACATGATGCCGCCAATGACGCCGAGGCCGCCCGCGTTGGACACGGCCGCCGCCAGCTCGCTGCCGGCCACGCGCCCCATGCCCGCGAGGATGACCGGGTGCTTGATGCCCAGGCGGGTGGTGAGCGGCGTGGTGATGGGACCGGTGGGTGCCATGGCTGATGATATCTGAGTATGGGGCTGAAAGGAAGAATGACAAGTAAAGATTGGAAAGTAATCTGTAAATCTGTAATCTGGAATGTGCTACCCCCGTCACCTTGATATAAACCCCCATGGCCTCGGACGCGGTTATATGGTTCGACACGGTTTATAAGTTAGCCTGCTTACAGCGGTCGTGACGTCCGTTGTTAGCTGCTGGGCGCGCTAGCTTGACACCGAGGTTCGGCTACTTGCCACTGTTGGGGAGCACTTCTCCGCGTTTACCCCCGCGCTGAAGGAGCGGAGTGTGGGGGATAATTTGAATCCGTAGCCGTGCGCCATCAAGGCATTTCTCAATAATAGCTGGCACTTTTATGAACCGGATCAACGTACACGAGCTGTGGTCTAGTAACCGGGGGCCGAATGCGGATGAACCGCACGAGGACGATACTCTAGCCGCTGCATGGACCAAGTTTACTACGATCGCCTAATAGTCCCCTAGAGGCTAGTAACCCGATTGACCCCCGAACCCCGACTGACGGTCTCTGGCAGAACCGCTATTTCCTTTTGTAGGATTTCTCTTTTAAAAGCATGTAAATAGTACCAAAACGGGCCCTAATAAGGGATAACGCCCGCGTGAAATATTTATACAATACAATAACGTACAAGAGCTGTCGTCCAAACCAGGCCAATCAGGGTTCATTCGAATCAAGGTGCAGTCGACAGGGCGAAACTCAAACTGCTCAACGACGTGGCATTTATTTGCATGTAGTAGATGATGGTAGCTATGTTCAATATATATTTTCACAGTCCAAAACACATTACTGGAGTCTACATTGGCAATATATACGCCGTGTGGTAGCTATAAAACACAAGATTCGATCGCGCTTGGCAGGGGCTCCTTTACTGCATCTTGTCAGTCATATTCTTCTCGGCGACATTCTCCATCTGTGCGACGGACGCTTCCGAGTCGGTCGGGCCCAGACCAAGCTGCGAGACATCCCAGCCCTTGCTCTCAAGATACTGCCGAAATTTTCCGTCTTCCTCAGCGATGGTGTCCTGGCCGACGTTGGGCAGACAGAAAAGGGCGACGGCGGCAGAGAGAAGAGCGAGACTAGAAGCGACCCAGAATGGATACTGAGCAGACTGCGTCTTGCTGCCGCCGGCTTTTTCAATGGCAGGGAAAGCGTACGTGCCAACAAAGGCACCAATCTTGCCAACGGCGGCCGCAATACCGTAGTAGCGGCCACGGACACCCGTGGCACACGTCTTGGCAGCCAAAAGACCAATGTTGTTGCCAGGGCCGAGCTCGCCAAGAGCCTGGAAGATGCCATACACGACGGCGAAAGCGGCAACGTGCTTGGAGATGGAATCATAAACGCCAGCCATGACGTAGCCAACAATAGCCTGGGCGGAAACACCAAAGATGAGGGCATACTTTGGTCCAATCCAATCACTAACAAAGGCGCCTAGAATAGTTCCCGGAATGTAAAACAGATTAATGACCGTGTTCCAGCCGAAAATGGTAGTCAAAGGGGCGCCCTTGGGATAAATGGAGCTGAGAATATCGGACGAGTATATACCGAAGGCGTAGGAGGAGAACTTGGACAAGATTAGTTGATATGTCTAGGCTGGGGTCAACCCAGAAAGCTTACGTCGTAAAGAAACCAGATGATGGAGACGGCAGTCAATCGAAACCAATAGTATCTGAGGACCAATGAATATGGAGTGGCGCGGCGCATAGACTCCCTGGAAAACTCCTCGGGCTCTTTGAGGCGAAGACGGAGAACAAAAAGAATGAGGGGGAAGACGACCCCAATGCCCAAGCTAGTGCGCCAGATCGTCTCGTAATGGCCATTGTGGGCGGCGGCGGCGACAACATCTAAGGTTTGACTAGTGAGCACTAAGCAACAAGACGGTGCAGGGGAGCGAAGATGGGGCATTAACCCGACGTACAGGGGACAAAGGCTCCTATAACAAAGCCGATATCAATCATGGAGTTGGTAAAGAGGATGAACCAGCGGTTGCGAGTGCCACGCTTGAGCTCACCAGTGGACTCGGCGCAACCGACACTGCCAGCAGGGTATTCACCTATCCAACAAGACTTAGTCTGTAAATCCCTAACGCAGATAGGGCTGAAAATTGGGCATCATACCTCCAATGCCGATACCGACAAAGAATCGCCAGGCGGCAAGCATGTTGAACATGCCGACGGCCTCGCCATGCCAGTAGGAACCAGCCGCGAGGGCGGTGAAGATGATGAGAATGGCGGTGGAGGTGACGAGCGAATTCGATCGTGACCAATGGTCCGACGTGAAGCCGAAGATGAGCTGGCCAAGTACGGTGCCGGCGAATGCGACGCTGGCGACGACGTCCTTGGCGCGTGAGTTGTCATAGGTTTTGCCATATTGTCTTGACAGGGCGGTATTGACGGAGCCAATGACCTGAACAGAATTAAACGGTTAGCAAGAAACGCAATGAATTGAAGTAGGAGAGCGCAGGTCAGGACGTACGTTGTTGATGTAACCATCGGAAAAGAGACCAGCACCGCAGGCAAAGACGGGCAGGGCAGCCTGGAAAAAGGTCTTGCGCTGGAGGGCATCCTCAATGGAGGGCTTCTGCAGGTCCTCGGTGTGATCGCCAGAGTGGACGACAGGGTCGTCCTTGGATTGAATGTCTAACATGGTGGCGGGTGCGATTCGCAACGTCGTACAAATAGACAGCAGTCAAGTGGTCCGCGGCGCGGGGAAACGCAGATCGGAGTTAGAAAGACTAAAAAGGCCAGCACACACAAAGGAAAAAAAGAAGAGGAGAGGAAAATGGGCCAAGTGTGGACTCTTTTCAATGAGAGAGAGAAAAACAGGCTGAGGCACGGTAATCTGACAGTAATAGCAGCGCCAAACGGTTCGGGCATGCTAGTCCGGAAGACGGCACAGACAAGACGGACCCCCACAGCTAGTGTGAAGAACCAAGCCGGGTATAGTGGGGCGAGGCGTTCGGCCGGGGCTGCAGCGAGCAAATGAGAGTGCGGGATGGGCGCTCCCGCTGGCGCATAATAGGAGGTAGTAGATACAGTGGCTGTTAGTTGTTGATTGTATTCCCGTTTTCGTTCTGTTTAGCGTCTTCCGAGGTGGTAGTGAGGCTGACAGGCAGCGGCGGTATGCTCCAGCTTGGACAAAACCGGGGGGGGTGCTCGCGCCATCTGCACACCAGGGTTGCAGGCGTATCTTTTCCAGGTTGGTGGCTGTTTTCATGGTGCGAAATAATGAATGAGGACGCCGTAGAGATTTTCGTAAAAAAAAAGTTGCTGACTACCAAGTCAGGTCACCGAGGTGGATGTTGGATGCAACAGGGCAATAGAGCGTCTAGACTCGCTTGCTGGCCCTCTCCGAATGCAGCACGTGGGCGGAGGCATTGGCGATGAAGCTGCAACGACACCCTGTGAGCGATACCCGTTTTGCCGGTGCTTATTGTGAATTCTCGACATGACCCCAATCCACCGGGGCCATGTTGCTGCCCTTGCCCTCCATGACGGCCTCGAGCTTATCCTCGACGGTGACCCAGCCCTGGCGCTTCTGGGCAATGGCATAGCCAATAGGGCCGCGCCACTCCCTCCACCACGTCTCTTCGGTTTGGACGGCACACTTGCGGCCGGGCTCTCCACTGCGAGACGAGGCAAAAGGCCACACGGACTTGACAACCTCGTACTTGTTCTTGCCGGCAAAGAGGCTGGTGACCGAGGTGAAGAACTGGTTGACCTTGTCAGGGTTCTGGACGGTAATCTTGCTGTGAGTGACGACAAATGTGATTTCAACGTTGCCCTTGTACTTGAGCGAGGCGATGAGGCTGCGCATCTGGCCGTCGATCCAGCCGACGTCGAGGTTGGCGACGACACGTTCGAGGGTGAAGCTCTTGATACCGGCGGGGTCCTCGACAAAACGTCGGCACCACTCGTCGAGGCCGCCGTCACCGACCTCAGGCAGGACGTCGGGGCGGGTGGAGCCGCGGTAGGCGACCTCGTTGTGGCCGACACAGCGGATGTAGTCCATGCGGGCGCGGCCGTCCTCGGGGATCAGTAGGGCCATGAGGTTGAGCTTGACCTCGAAGTCGACCCTGCGACCGCGGTTGCCCTTGACGACAATGTAGGGCTTGGGCGGGACCGAGGCCTGGGTGCGGATGAGGGTGACGAGAGCAGCGGCGTTGTTGGACAGATACTCGGCCTTTGACGTGAGCGTCGTCAGGTCAGAGGAGAGCTTGAAGAGCGGCGGCGAGTAGATGCGGTAGTCAACCTTGGGCAGGCCCGGATACTGCGGGAAGCCCTTGACGGCCATGGTACCATTGTGCGGATAGCTGTCGTCGACGCTGGGCTGGTCAATGGCCGCAGACGTGGTCGGGTCGGACGGGCCTGAGTAGGGCGGAGGAGTCTGGGGACGAGAGTGCGCCTGGTGACGGAGGTCGACATGGCTGCGCTGTACCCGCGGAGTATGTGGTGGCGGAGGAGGCGATGGCGACAGCGACTGTGATTGCGACGGTGATCGTTGGCGTGGCTGCTGCTGCAGTTGTTGCTGCGTTTGCTGAAGTTGTTGGCGAGCGGCACCCTCGGCCTCGGCGCGGGCAGCGTGTGCGCGGGCAAGCTGCAGCTTTTCCATGTTGTGGGTTTGTGTGCAGGGAGTTTCGTTGGGGGAAATGGGGAGTGATTATATCGTCAGGGGTCGTCGAGTCGTCGTCAATCGTCAGAGAAAGGAATAGGATAGGAAGAGGAAAAAAATCAATCAATGTTGGTTTGATCGTCTGTGAGCTGGGCTGGGCAACGCTGCCTTTTGCTTAGCCGCTGCCTGAAGCTCCAGGCACCCTTGTAGTGGATAGATCCCTGAAAGTTTGCCAGCGGCGACGAAAAGGCTGCCAAAGTAACCAGGCACAGATATTGGCGTATGGATAGTCAAGTCGACGGCACAGAAAAAAATAACTAGCTGATGAAGACTGGAACGGATATTTGAAAATTTGCCAAGATCTTTTACGCTGATGTGAAGCGAGCCCTTTTCATCAGTCGTCTATTTTTCCCACCGTGGCGCAGGCTGACCCGCCGCCGTACTATCACCTCACTATCTTTTTGCGTCGGCGCCGCAAAACAGCATTCAGCTTCTCGCACAAGCATTTGGATTCTAATTTCTAGCGCAAGCTATTCGCGACATGGAGACTAATCGGGTTAGTAGTCTACGATGCTGCAGGGCGTCCTTGACAGTCTCACATGCTTCCACTTATCACAACTTCCCTTGGCCAGTGGATCTCGTATTAGTTGCTGGGAACTAACAAGGGCTCGGCAAGGCAAGGGAAAAAGAAGCCGAGAAGGATAACGGATACAAAGTGAGGTCCAATCCCTCTCCAGCAATTTCTCAAAATTCTACATCATACCTTCACGGCCTGGCTTCCTTTGCCACGTCTCCCTCGACGCCACGGCTGAGATTTACCAGTAGTCGGCTGCGCTGCATCAGCTCTGCAGCAAGCAAAGTATTATTTGCAGCCTCGCGAGAAACAAAGAACAATTCTTTACTTCCGATACCATCTACTTGCTTTGAAGCAGTATATATATATATATATATATACTGCTTCAATGCCTGCTTTTCGATCCCTCACTAGCCACTCGGTCTTGGCTTTCGCAGCATCAGGCAGCTTTCAACCTTGTCAGGGCCACCCCATTTACTGAAATCGGTTACCAAGACTTGGACCGTCTCGTAGCCAAACTTTTCGTACAGCGGCCGTCCCTCGTCAGTAGCCTCGAGATATGACTCCAGCCCGCGCTTGTCGGCCATGTCCACAAAATGCTGCAGGAGCATCGACGCCGCGCCTCGTCCCTGATACGCCGGGTCCGTATGAAGTAGCTTCAAGTCTAGATTAAGCCAACGGGGTCAGCCTCGAGCCCATTACTTTGATTGACATGCAATTGGCAATCACTTACAGAAATGCGGCTTGCTGCCCATCCGCTCACTCCACTTCCTCGTCATGCCACCAAAGAATTGCTCACACGCCTCCGGGTTGAACCCGGGACCCCAGACTTTCTTGGTCGGCGGCGGCGGCGCCGACTTCCAGAGGTAGCCCATCCCAAAACACACCATGCCGTGCAGGCCCTGCGCGATCCGGTCCTCATCGACCACCTGGATCCACAAGCACGACTCTGGATCCGCGCGGAGGCTCTGGAGCATGAGGTTCTTCCGTGCGGCATCTGAGTCGTTCCCAGCAGTGCCGGGGAAAATAATGCGACTGATGCCATCACGACTGTAAGCCATCTTTTCAATTGCCACCGACCGTGCGGCGTCTTGCTCGCCCGCAGGCATCACTTTGAGGCCCATGGTTACGGTTTGGTTCAAGGGAGCCAGTCCGAGTCGCAACACTATTTAGTGAGAAGAGGTGAAGAGGGTGCAGAATCCGTAAACAAGAAACAAAGGAATAACATGTCAGGCACTTTTGTTGGCCCGCCAAGCTTCTCCAGGTTTCCATGTACCGGCGTGCTTAATATGGCTAGGCGCTGGTGCTGCTATTATTGGCTACTCCCAAGGCTGTAATAAGTCCGCTTAGCATATCTCGTAATAAATGATCAAACTTCGCCCGCTGGAGACCATCTTCTAATACGCACTTGCCAGTTGGATGCTGGCATCGGTGTAGAGACTCGATTCTGTCATCTTGGGGTCAGTCTAGGTTACGAACTCTACTGACCACATCTCATCATACTCGAGTGGTGCAAGTCGGCCACACACCGCGGGCTCCTACACAATATGCAGCTTGATTGAGAAAGTAAAGCCACGCGAGAGGTGCAGAATGCGATGCCCAACGAATTACATAGCGATGACTGCATTCTGCTGCAAGTTCATTCCAATATCGATATCTGCCTCCAAAGCCACTTACACGGTAGAGATGTGACAGCTATTCGCCACATATGATAGTGAGAATCGCTTCTCGGAAATGATTGGATGTACCTGCTTAGCACCCAATTCCCCGTAATAAAAGTGACTATAAACCTTTTCATCGCTTTGAAGAATCTATCAAGACACTAGCCAAGACCTCAGCGAGCCACTCGTCATGTCGTCAACCCACGACTTGTCACGAAGGGTTCACGTTGAGCTCAGCAACATGAAACTTGGCCGTCTATCAGATGATCTAGGATATTGCTAAAAAGAGCCGTGTTGTCCAGTATACTGGCCATTATGCTCATAGCCCCCGTCGGCAACATATCCATTCACCTCAATCAAAATGGTCACCCTCGGGCATCTCATCGTGCGTCGTGTTTGACCATATACTCATCGCTGGCTTTCCCTCATCATCGATCCACGCACGATACATGCCACCGGCGTTGTAACTCATGAGAATCTCGCCGCGAGCCTCCATCACCATGCCCTGCTCGTCGCGCGTCACCACGCCCTCGATGCCAATCATGCCGCCCTCGCCTTCGCCCGTGACGCCCCAGCGGTCGCCCGCGCTGCGCTGCAGCTCACCCCCGGGCCCGACAACCGCGCGCAGCGCCGCTGCGCCCGTCTCGGGCTTCCACCGGGCCATGGCCGCGACGGTGCGCACGGCGTTGACGCGCAGGAAGGAGTCGCCGTTGCCGGTGCCCGATGCAGCCAGGCACCGCGTCGTCGTCAGCGCGCTGCCGCCGCCGCCGACAGCGACGGGCGTGTACAGAAACGGTGTCGGTATGCAGTCGGCGAGGAAGCCCCGAAGAGAGCCGGTCAACTCAATCGGTGCGCGCGCGGAGCGCACCAGCCTTTCCCATGCCGTCGACGTCGTTGTGCCTGTGGGGTCGCCCGTCTCCGTCCACTCCTCGGCCCAGAACCCCGCGCCGGGGACGGGCGTGTCGCCGACGCGGCCAGTCAGCTTGTTGGTCATGCCGCCGGTGCTCGTCGCCGCGCACACGACGCCGTGCTCGTCCATGGCGACGGCGCCGCACGTGCCCTGCGGGAGGTACTCGTCCGCCGCCCACGTACCGCCCGCCGCCCTCCCATCGCGCTCCTTTTCCAGCGCGCGCACGTGCTCGTCCCAGCGCTGCCGTGTGAAGAAGTAGCTCGGCTCGACTATGGCGCAGCCGTACCCACGGGCGAGCTGCTCGGCCGCCTCGCCGTAGAGCTGCGTGTGGCCCTGCGCCGACGGCGCGTCCAGGCCGCCGCCGACAAGAGACGGCGGCTGCGGCTCGTGCCTCCCGGTGCCGCCGCCGCCGAGGTCCTGCTCACCGTGCTCGAGCATGGCGCGCGCGAGCAGCACGGGGTTGCGCACGTGTCGCAGGCCCATGACGCCGACGCCGCGCTTCTTGAAGCCCCGCGAGACCATGACGGAGGCTTCGAGCTCGTTGGTGCCGTCGCGCGTGAAGACGGCACCGTGGCCACTGTTGAACAGCGGGTCGTCTTCGAGCTGCACCACGGCGTGCGTGGCCACCTCGAGCGCCGAGGGACGGCGCGGGCCCAGTGTGGAGCGGGAGCCGTTGCTGTCCTTGAAGTCGCTAATGATGGTGGTGGTCATGTACGCATGCGTGCTTGTGATCTGTATCGCGGCGTCGGTTACTCGTCAGCAGAACTGCCGTTATATTTGTGCGTAGGTAAAATACCGTCAACGTACAATCCTGAGAAGTGCCGTTCTGTACTGCTCGTACTTTTTGACCGGGAAGCCATGCCGGACAATGTTGCCTGCGCCGCCGTGGATGACGAGTCGAGGCGTGACGGTGCCGCCCGAGCCGTGCTTCTCAGAATACATGTCGGCTGCTGAGTATCAGAGTACTCTATCAAAGCAGATTCATAGATTGATATGCTGCTGTATATGATCGGCACGCCCGAGACGGCGATGTAGACGCAAAGTTGCGTATGCCTCGGTTCTGGTACCCTGAATTTATTAGACTAGGCAGCGGCCTGCCACATAGCGCCGTTGAGTGATGCCAGCCCGCCCCCAGTACTACCCAGCCCCCACCAAGATGTTAGGGCAGTGGCGGCTGGCAAGCTGGGGTTGACAGTTATTACCTAGGTATCTACTGGTAGGTAGGGAAGTAGGTAGGTAGGTGGGCAAGTCAAACGCGCAAGCAGAGCCTGTGACTCAAGAAAGCACGTATATTCAACGTTGAAATCTGTGTTCTATACACTTTATACACAAAAGAATCCAAGGCATCGCCATGTATTGTACTGTATTCCGCCAACTCTGGTCGCTCGTCTCCAACCAAAACATCATGCGGCCAATGAGGTGGCTAATGAGCCATGCCAGGGCTTCCCCATGTACTGTCGGTGATGTCGCGCAAAAGCAAAAGGTGGCACCACCAATTACTTGGTGATGTATCAGGCCTTATATTCATAGGTGACGCTCTGCGGTAAGAAACTCCATATGAGCGGCGCCAGGTTTCCTGAAACAACTATTATTTCCAAAGAAAAAAAAAAGCTCACTTCCCAAACGCCTGCTCTTTGGCCATTTACGGCCGGATATCAATTTGCTGGGACTGTCAAGTCGTCATAAAACTCCGTCAGCGTGCCAGAACAATATGTTCGTCGAGTGGTAGTAACTAAAAAATTCGAAGTCGTCATTTGAGCCATAAAGTGCCTTTATGCGAGACCGGCAGCCACCTTGATGGCGTTGTTGACGTCCTTGACCCGAACGCCTGGGTGCTTGCCCATGCAAACAGATCTTGAGGCCAGTTCTGATTCGCTTGTTAGCAGAGTCCACCTTGAACAATTTCGCCTGATGAGACTGACCTTCGACCAAGACTCCCACACTGATAGTCAGCTTTGGCTTTTGCCATGGGGTCGCGCTCCAGGCATTTTCCGTGCCAGGCACGCACATGTAAGGCAAGAAGCCAGCAGCCTGAACAGAGCTATTGGGCTGCATCGGCAATTGCTCAAGTAGCGCGTGGTTGGCGGTCATGTTCAGCGGCATTGAAACAGAAACATGTGTATTCTGGTTGTCGAATCCAGACGATTGGGATGAAGAGGATCCATGGGCTGTCAAAACTGGAGGCATCGTATCGGTCAAGGTGTTCACATCCACCTCTGCATCAACAAACTCCACTTGCTGCGGAATGTTGATTCCAAGCTGGCGCAGATAGATCTCAATCTCGTCGGCATTCAAAAATTCCTTATCGAACCCGAAAGTCAATCTGATGCGCTGCTCCATCTTCTCCTCAAGAGGACCCTTTTGTGGGTTGGCGTGGTCCTGGAACGGCATGATCAGGTTGGCTAGTTGCTGTGATAGACGTCGCGCAATCGTTTCTCGAGATTCAAAGAGCAGTGAAAAGCCAAAGACGGCGGCGTATCGCTCAGGCGGCGGGTTCGCCATCGACGCCAAAAACAGACCACGCTCTGTCGTCCTCCTCTGCAGTCGACGGCCGAATGAGAGTTCATGGTATGATAGAGAGCTCGTCAGAGGCAGCGTCGCAAACGGTGAAGTGATGGTTGCATATCCAGCGAGATTGGGCACGGCACCGATATCGGTGTAGAGCGGGAAAGACGCATTGTCCGGTGTGGCCTGCGCGACAACCTCGTAAGAGGCCATTGAGTCTACTGACGTCCTGTTCCCCGGCGATGGAACCAGTTGAGTGTGTCCGGAGGTATCTGGCTGAGACTTTGGGGGGCTCTGGATTCCAGCTGATGAGCCGCAGCTGGCCTCTGGTGGACCTCGAAAGCCGTCGACCACTGTTGTGCGTTCATCCTCTGGGGAAATGTAGCCCGTCTCCCCTACGCTCGGGCCATTGATCCGGAGAAAGTTGTCCGTGGCGGCCCTGAATCGGTTGGCAGCCTCTGATGGCCCATCCAAAAGACCCTCCGCTAGTACGAGATGGTGAAATCTGCGAAACTCGCGGCTCATATCGGCATTGCTCTTTTCCAGGTCCTTAACCTTTTCCTCCAAACTGGTAATGGCATTGTCTTTTCGATGCCGATAAGCCCTTTGCGCAAGACGAATCTGCGTCCTCCGCCGCTATCTCGTATTAGATATGGTAGACCACGGGCCGTCAGATCAAGCACTTACGTCGGCAGCAGTCTCGTCTTTGGTGTCTAGCCGCGGCCGGCCACGCGCGCGCTTCTGACTCTGCTCTTCTGTTTCCTCGTCGATTTTTTCTTCGCTCAGCGATGGCTTCCGCTTGCCTGTCACCGGCTTGGCGGCGCCCACGACGGCCTGCCCAGCCAACCCCGTCGCATAGACATTGCCGAGAGGCGACTCGATCACTGGCGGTTCCGTCTTCATGGCGGCGATGGCAATTACATTGACAACCCCGGCAGAGTGATGCAGAGGTGATTGATACGGCGAAAAAGACGTCGTCGGGGCCGCTCTCTGTCGACAGTTCCTCGTTGACGGCTGTCTCCGATGGCGACTCGTGGGTGGAGCCTTGACTTTATCGCACTCGGATTGCCCCGATAACTGTCGCAGTAAAAGTGCGGATCCATACCTTTATTGATGTGAATTAGCCTTACATACGTTCACACACCCCCAAGTTTATCACAAGGTATCTTTCCTTCTAATAAAGTATTACTTAGTACTAAGTCGCATGCCTATCTGCGGCACTAACCCTCAGGACGACCTCTTATTTATGGCCTTCCCTCTCACTACGACTTACGGTGGCGGCGGGAGTCGAACGCACGACCTTCATCGTAGTAATCTTTTTTTTAAAGCGACAGCGTAAAAGTTGTACGGAGTAGGCTTAGCCGTGTGGAGTAGACTTAGTGGCAGTACGGAGTAAAAGAACGCGGACCCACACCTTCATTGATGTGAATTAGTACGTTTATACCGTGTGCTTGACCTGCTTGGAGGTAGTTTTGTTTTTGGGATGGGTTGTGCGCCGAAGAAGAAATTCTAATGTCGTAGATACTAGAGTAAACAAGCCCGCTGTACTAATATCTAATTAGTTATAAAGTAGTTTGACAGTCTACTTATTATGGTATCCGCCTACGCCGCGTGGGTGGCGGCTCACTCACTAGTCACTACTTACTTATGCCGTGATCCTGAGTTTTTTTAAGTACTAGCGACTCGCGACTTATAGTACATTTTATTAGCGTATTTAGTAGAGTTATTACTAACATACTATTCCACTCTATAACTATATAAAACGCTACTAGATAATAACCTTATTACTACTATACTATTAATTAGCTATTTTACTATTTTTAATTATAAAGATAAGGTATACTTCTTTTTATATAAAAGAAGTTATAATAAGTATAGTTTTTAATATTAAAATAACCCCCTAATTAAGAAAAATAATATTATAATAATAATAATAAAAGACTTTATTCTTTATTATATTATTACTTAAATAATATTATAAGAATAATATTAATATAAGAAAACTAATATTACTTAATTTAGTTTATTAAGAGATATATAATTTAATAAAAAATACTTTTTAAAACTACTTATAATAGTTAAGCTAAATAATAAGTAAATATAAAAATATTTAATATATTTAGAATATATTTTTAGTAATAAAAGTAATATTTAGAATAGTAGCTAATAATAAAATTAATTAGTTATTTATTAGTAATATTAATATTAAAAAGATTAAGAATATATATAAGAAAATAAGTAAGTAACTTATTATATTAAGTATACCTTATAATAAAGATATCTTACTTAATACCTATTAAGAGATATTTAATAATAAAGTAGCTAGTAGCCTTTTTATTTAATAAGCTAATTAAAACTATACTTAGCTTCTTATAATATTAGATATTATAGAAGAGATAATAAAGCTAGTTAATAATAATATACCTAATATCTAGGGAGATAAAGAGGCTAGAGATAGCTTAATTAATCCTAATTTAGCTATTAGAGGTAATAATAAAACTAGAGAAAGAGATAAGGATAAGGGGATATTAGAGGTATAAAATCTAACTTTAAGCGCTACTACTACGCCTAACTTTAGCCCTAGGCCTAGGTCTAGCGTTAATAGTAGCGGTAGTAGCTACCTCCTTACTAATAATAACCTTAATTTAGGTATTATTAATACTACTAAAGAAGAAGATAATAATCTTTTTAGGTCTCTAATACTAATAGCTAGGTAACTAACGCTATAGAGTATCTCTAGGGGTAGAAGAGGTAAAGGCACCTCTAGAGGCTTATTATTAACCCCTAGGCAACACGTAGCTATATAGGCCACTTAGGTAGGCACGCTAGAGTCTAGTATTATTAAGAAAGAGTATTTTTATTATTATAATATTCTTAATACTATTATAATTAAATAAGTAGTCTAGGATTACTAAGAACTATATAAGGAGATAAAGCTAGCTTAGATAATTTAAATAGTATATTATTTAAGTAAAGATCTAAATATAGTAATAGTCTAAAACTAATTAAAAAATAAAAAAGTAAAATTAAGCTTTTTATTAATATATTTTAATTAATAATAAGCTAATAATATATAAGGTTTATTTTTAATATAGTTTTTTATAATAATTTTATTTTCTTAGTCTTCTTCTTCTTTATTAATATTAAATCTTTTTAATCTTTCTTACTTATCTTAATCTTATAAATACTTATTATACTTATTTTAAAGCTCTTTAGCTATTTTATTATAAATCTAAGATATTAATAACTCTTTAAATTAAGTTTTAAGTTATTCTTTTATTTACTAAAGTATCTTAATTTCCCTTAAGAAGAGTATCTTTTCTTCTTTTTAATATTACTCCTTAAGTAATTTCTTACCTAATTTAATAAAATTAAATAGCTTAGTTATTATAATAATAAGGTTAACTTATACCTTAATTTTATATTCTAGCGCTAAGCTTCTTATTAACTTTTACTTTTACTTATATTAGCTAAAGATATTTTTTATAATTATCTTTAACTAGGTATAATATAAGTTAAATAATTCTTCTTTATTTTAAGGCTTCTTTATTATATTAAACTAATCCTAAAGATAATACCTAGTCTTATTATATAGTAAAAGAATTCCTTATTAGGTACTAAAGTTAGTATCTCCTAGATATATTTACTTTAACTAGATATTAAAACCCTTAATTATAGCTCTTAATAAGAGAATTAAGTCTACTATAGACCCTTTAGCGTTAACTAAGATAAAGGTAAATAACCCTCTAAAGTCTACTATAATAAATATATTCTAAGTAATATTCCCTTACTAATTATATTACTTCTAGCTTATTTAGTAAGAGATAAAAGTACTTATATAGGTATTATTAATAACCTTAATTATATTAGTAAAAGGTTTAAATTTTAAGGCTAATTTAATATTATTTAATAGGTATTTTTTAGCTAGAAGCTTAATAAATATATAATATAACTATATTATTAGTTCTAGTAATTTATTTATAATTCTTAAAATATATAATTACTTAATTCTAAATTATTATATTATAGCTTTTTAAGGTATAGTAAAGGTATAAATCTATTAAAAAGTTATAACTTTAATACTAAGTAAAAGCTTTTAAGAGCTCTTAGTAAAAGTATTATTTTTAAGCTAATTAATAAGTATAATAAAAGTAGCTTTTAGTATTTAGAAGAACTTATTAAATTTATTATTATTAATTAATTCTTCTAAAATACTATTATAGAGGTTATTAATAATTAATTAATTTATTTACACTAGTTAGACTATATATCTATCTAGTCCCGCTATTATTTATAAGTAAAGGAAAAACTAGAGCCCTTAGAGGAAAACCCTTACTTCTTTTTAACTACTTTAGTCTTATATTAGCTTCTAGTAGGGTCTTATAAGGCCCCTCTTCTTAATTAAATTTCTTAGGGGGGGGTGTTAGCTAGGCCGCTAGTCTAGGTCTAGGTTAGGCCCTTAGTTATAAGTTAGTACTCTTAGCTTTATCCTCTAATTTAGTCCTAAGGGCGCCTTAAGGGCGCAGGGGGGGCTTAATTTTACCCTTTCTAGCTAATCTAGGTTTAAGAAAAAAAGCGTTTTATTAGGGCTAAGTTATCCCCTAGTAGGTATCTCTTTATCTTTATAATAGCTTAGTTAGTACTTCTTATCCCTAGTATACTTCTTTATATACTTATAATAACTATATTTATATTTATTATTATTCTATAAATACTATATAAATATACTTAGTAACTTATATATTAGGTTTACCCTAGGGTTATACTAGCTACTATACTATCCCTATATATCCTCTTATAATTAATATAATAGCTACTTATTAGTCTTTATCTAGTTAATTTATTATTATTACTAGCTAGCTAGTAAAGATAAAGGAGGCCTAATTCTTTAATTCCTAGCTTCTTTTCTTTCTTTTAATAACTATATTAATTATATATCTCCCTTCTTCTTACCTACACTTTTCCCCTACTATCCCTACGTGTTATCTAGCTATACTTATAGTACCCCCTATCTATAGATTTAAGTTAACTATATATAAGAAGCTTTATACTACTACTAACGCCTTTAAGTAAGTAAACTATTCCCCCTAACCTAGCCTAAGCTAGCCTTAACCCCTATTTTAACCTTAGTAAGATTTTTACTAACTAATCTATACCCCCCCCTTTACCTCTTACTATAGTAAGTAACTTCCTCCCCTTATTAGCCCTAGTTTAGTATCTAATTAGTATAGCCTTATTATTACCTTACTATTAAGATCTTTAGAGGAGATAAGGTCTTACCTTAAGGTAACCTTAAGCCTATATAAAGTAACCCTTAGGTTACTTTTTATAGCTATTATATTAGCTAGATAAAAGATTCTAATAAGTTAACTTATTTCTAGTTTACCTATATATATTATCTCTAGCTTAGCTTTAATCTATCTTTATTAACTATTTTAACTAGTATTAGCTTATATATTAAGTATATATAGATAAAGTAGTATTACCCTTATATAAGTCCTCCCTAGTCCTAAGTTAATTTTAATAATTAATAATAATAAGTACTACTTATAATTAAACTAAGTATAATTATTATCTAAGGTTAGCTATAAGACTACTATTGAAAGTAGGTCATCTACAGGGACTCTACATAAGCTACCGAGTTTAGTAGCGTTATTAGAGACCTCTATAGAGCTACTAAAGGCGCTAAGGGGGCGCTAAAACTACAGTAAGACTACTAAACCTACCAGGGGACTATCACAGCCCCTATAGGGCTACTAGGGCTACTAAAATAGCTAAAACCACACTATTACTATACTAAAACTTAAGGGGTAACTATATTAGCTAATATCCTATATATAGTAGGATATAAGAAGAGGATTCTAGATTTAATAGAGTTTTTTCTAAGTATTACTTTTATCTCTTTTTCTCTATAAATAACTATAATTCTTTCTAAATAGAAGATAAAATAATAAGGTTAATAATATAGTCTTTTATTAACTACTTCTTTATACTACTCTCTTCTATTTAAATTTATCTCTACTTATAACCTTACTTTTATATACCTACTTATAATTATAATAGGTTATAAGCTTAAAAGGTATAAATAGACTTTTAAAAAAGAGATTCTTCTTATAGAGAAATACTAAGATAGACCTTTAGTAAATAACACTACTACACTATCTATAGTATAAACACGCTACTATACTATCTATAAAAGGAGATAAGTAATATTACTATATCTTTTAAAAACTAAAATCTTTAAGTAAATATACTACTATACTATTTATACTCTTTATTAGCTCTACTACTAGTATTCTAATAGAATAGATTACTAATTTAAGTAACTAGCTAGAGGAAGTAATAATACCTTTACTTTTATCTTAGTTATTAAAGAACTTAATACTTAGAATATCTAAACTAAGCTCTAATAATAATAAACTCTAGTTAAGAACCTATTAACTTAGATTAATAATCTTATTATATTAATTTAATACTTATCTACTATAATAAGCTTAACTCTAACTCCTCTAATACTACTACCCCTAGTACCTCTTATTATTTCTTAGATTAATAAAGCTATAGCTAAAGAACTAGCTAAATTAATCTATAAATTTTAGAACCTTTAAAAGCTTAAAGGACCTAAAAACTTTAATCTATAGTAATAAGCTTTATAAATATAGCTAAGAGCTATAAATATTATATTTTTCTTTAAAAAACTATTAATATTAAAGGATTTTAATAACTTAGAATAAGCTATATTATTACTCCTAATAAGGAATAGTTATATAGAAAGGCCTATAGCTACTATTAGTTAGTATATTAAACTAGATTAAGCTTTTAACCTTCTAGTTTAGTAATATAGTACTAGCGCTAAAATCTAATAATCTTAATTATATAGTAACTTCTATAATCTCTCTTTTAGCTCTTATAAGAGTATTCTTAAAGCCTTTAATAATAACTTTAATAACTACCTAGCCTAACTAAACCTTATTAGAGTTACTATTAGTAATATTAACTAAGTTAACTAATACCTAAAAGCTATTAATAGTACTTTTAACTAATAGTTAGAATACTAATAGGCCTTAATTAAGGTATTAAGAGCTTAGGGAATTACCTTAGTTACTTTTAACCTTTAATACCTTATAGCTAACCTTCTTAAAGAATAATAAGAAAAAAGATCTTTAGTTATAAAAGCTAGCGCTTATTATGCTAGTTATTAAAAGACTAAAGAAGACCCTAAAAAGGAAAAGAAAGAAAAGAAGAAAAAGAAAGAAAAGAAAGAAAAGAAAAAAAAAGATAATAAAGAAAAAGAGAAAGATAAAGATAAGAAAGAATAACCTAAGGAAGAAAAGGCTACTATAGCCTTTATCCTAAGAAGTTATAGCCTCTTTATATTAAAATCTAATCTCTATAGGATTACTAATCTTATCTTTAACTCTTCTAATAATAATAATAAATACTAAACTAAAGATTATTATATTAAAGAACTCTCTTCTAATAATAGCTTAGTATTAGAACTCTTATCTAATAATAAAGAAACTATATCTTTATTAGAACTAGAATACCCTAAAGCCTTTACCTTACTTATTATAAGCTATAATATTTAAAAAAAGAGAACTAGTCTATATAACGTCTTACTTTATAACACTAGTACTACTTATTATATTATTAACTTAAGAGAAGTTTTTATTAGCTATAAAGTATTTTTAAAAGGAAAAAGGCCGCCTATTATTATTAGAAGAGGCACTATTAGGCCTAAGGGCTAAGGAATAACTTACTTTATAGTACTCTTAAAATTAGAACTAAAAGAATAGTCTATTATTAAGATATAAAAAGTACTATTAGTACCCTTACTTAACCTTAATATCCTTAGTAGTATATACTACTATACTTCTAGTAGAGTCCTTATAAAGAATAACCTCTACTTAATAGATTAAAAATAAATTATTATACTAGACTTTAATAAATATAGCTTTTTTTTATAATAATAAAAAGTTAAAACCCTAGTACTAATAAAGCCTAGATTCTTAAACTAATCTAAATATTATATAATTATAGTTAAGATACCTAAGGTACTCTCTAAAGACCTCTTAGACTACTAGGATATCCCTAAAAAACTAAACTAAGACCTAATACTTTTAGAAGGCACTAATTACTTTTTAAAAAAGCTAGAAGGGCTTCTAGAATCACCTAAAGACTAAAAATACTAAAAGTTACTATAACTAGCTAGTATCTAATATATTTAACTTAATTATATTAGCCTCCTTTTATTTAAAAAGACTTATAAAATTACTAAAGGTCTACTTAATTTCTCTAAGATTAAAGATAGTAACTTCTAATATATAGCTTATATTTAAACTAAAATTATATATTAATTATTAAAAAGAACTCTTCTTAACCTAAAAAATATCCTTAATATTATAAAGGGAGATACCTTTAAAGTAAAACCCTTACTATATAATAAAAAACCTATTAGTCTAATATTAGTAAATAAGAAGTTATAGTATTAATAAGTACTACTTCTACCTAATTATAAAGGCCTTACTCTTTTAGAAGCTATATAAGGTTTCTTTAGAAGCCTTTAAGTATACTATAGATAGGTACTAAAGGAATTCTATTATAATAGTAGAAATAAAATTAACTAGGAACTTAAGAACTAGCTTACCCTATAGAGTATTAAGTTTATTACCTTAAGTCCTTATATTTATAAGTAAAATAGACTCCTTAAATAATTAATTTAAACTATACTTAATAGACTTAGAGCTATTATACTCTAGTTAAAATTACCCTCTTTCCTCTAAAGTGCTATTTTACTAGCTATAATAACCCTAGTTAATTATACTACTAATTTAACCTAATTAAAAGTACCTTACTAAGTACTAATAGAAGAAATCTTACCTTAAAAAGCTAAGATACTAAATCTAGTTTATTTTAGGGTAATAAGAGCACTTATTAAGGTCTTAATCTCTTATAAGAAATAGATAAAAGAATAAAAGCTAGAGCCTTAAACTAAATTAAGATAATTACTAGCTATTATTAGATTAAAAACTTATTTAGTATATATTCTATAATAATAAACTATTATAAAAATATTATTTATTACCTTTACTAGGGTAAGTAAGGGTATTAGTTAAATTAAAAAAGGCCTTAAGGGTAACTTCTAATAGACTTAGGATTATAACTTAAAAGGGGTTTTTAAAGAAATCTTTTCTAATAAGGAGTCTTTAAATCCTAATAAAGAGTCTTTAGACTTACTTTAGGATAGATAACTTTAGGAGCTACTAGCTCTTATTCTACTTTTATTATAATTAAATACTAATATAAACTTAGAGGGGGTTAACCCTAAGTATATCCCTATAGACCTTAACCTTAACTTAGCCTTTACTAACTATTAACTAGAATTACCTAGTTATAGACTAGATTTAACTACCTAATAATTTATCTATAAAGTTATAAGAGCTATTAAAAAGAAGATTAAAGTAATTAAAAAGGCACTAGATAGTATACCTAATAATTAGAAAGAAGCCCTTTATAGCCTTAATAAAAAGGGCTAGACTAAAGCTATATTTATTAAGTTTAAATAAATTATAAAAGCTAAAGTCCTTAAATTTATTAAATAATTAGTAGTCCCTAGTTCTTAAAAGGTTCTAAAAAATAGACTTATATTTTAATTTAAACTTAACTAAAATAACTAGCTTATTAAATTTAAAGTAAGGTTAATAGTTAAAGGGTTTATATAAGTACCTAAATAAGACTTTATTTAAATATATACCTTAACCTCTATCCCCCTAACCTAGAGAATTATCTTAGTACTTATAGCTACTAATAATTAGGAAATTAAATAGATTAACTTTATTAATACTTTTCTTAATAGTGAACTTAAGAAAGCTATATATATAGTATTCTTAGAAGGTTTTTTTAAATTTATAGAAGACCTTTAAACTAAATCTAATAAAAGAAATAAAGAACTTCTTAAACTTCTAACTAAAGCTAGCTATAATCCCTCTAAAGAGTAAGTTATTCTTCTAAATAAAGCTTTTTATAGACTAAAATAAGGCCCTTAGAATTAGGAAATTCTCTTTAAAGAACTCCTAACTAAGCTAGGATTTTAGCTACTCCTCTTAGATAATACTATTTATTAGAATCTAACTATACACACTTTTATAGTAATCTATATTAATAATTATCTCCTAATTAGTCTAAACCTTTAGTATATTAATTAACTTAAGAGTTAGCTTAATAAGGCTTACCCTATAGAAGATAAAGGACCTACCTCTTTCTTCTTAAGCGTTTAAATTATCTAAAACTAGAAAAAAAGAAGCCTCTAGCTATACTAAAGCTAATTTATAAAAGAAGCTCTCTCCTAATTTAACTTAGTTAATATTAAACCTTAGCTTATTCTTTTATAGCTTAGGCTACTATAGAACCCCTTTATTAGTCTTAAACTAAAGTTCTCTTTAGTAGAATTACTTACTAAATTACTTACTAAACTTATAATAAAATTACCTAAATAGGTAGACTTTAAAGCCCTATTAGATCTTAATTAAAATCTTTTTTAGTAGATACTTAATACTAATATATAGCTAATAATAATAATAAGACCTAATATCGCTTTTATAGTCTAATTCTACTTAAGGTATATAGTTAAGGTAAATATAGTACTCCTTAACTTAATTAAAGGAAGCCTTAAGTACCTAAAGGGTACTAAGATAAGCGCTATAGGCTATTATAGAATTAAAGGCTCTTAAAGCCTACTTTAAGCCTACTTTAATAGTGACTTTATAAGATATTAGGAAACCTCTAAGTCTATAGGTAATTACCTATTAATACTTAATAAAGGACCTATTAGCTAGAGGTTAAAGAGAGTAAGTCTTATAACCCTCTTTACACTAGAAGCTAAATCTAATACTATATTAGAAATAATTAAAGAGATTAAATAAATCTCTAGGCTCTTTAAAGAAACCTTAATAAAGATTTAATACCTAATCCTCTTATTTTATAATAACTAAGGCTTTATCTTTAATACTAGTAACTTAAATTAATATACTAGAACTAAATATACTTTACTAAAGTTCTAATTTATTTACTAGGAAGCTTAAACTAGTCTAATAGATATTAAATACCTTAATATAGGATTAATACTTATTAATAGCCTAATAAAGCCCCTTTTAAGTACTAAGTTTTAAAGCTTCTAAAAGCTCTTAGGCCTTTAAATCCCTAATTAGGCTTAATAGTATATAATAGTCTACTCTCTAAAAAAATAAAGCTCTTAACTATTATATATACTAGAGTTATTACTAAAAAGCCTCCCTAAGTATATAGTAACCTTAAGAATTCTAAAAGGCCTACTAGGTCTCCCTTTAATACTAAATAAATTCTTAATACACTATATATAACTAGTTAGCTACCTTAGTAGCTAAAGTAGTGGAGTTAGTTATCTAAGTATACTATATTTTTTAGTACACTTAATACCTATAAATTAGTAAAGGACTTACTTATAGTTAGTTACTAGAAGCCCCTATATATATAATATCTCTTAAAGCTTTAGAAGGCTTATTAGGTTTCCCTTTAGTACCTACTAAAGTCTCTTAAGCGTTATATATAAAATTAGTTAGTTACTATAATACACTATACTATAGCGTACTTAGTAACTAGAGTAATTAGGTTAGTTACTACTTATACTAAACTTAGTATAATTAGCGCCTATAATTAGTGACTAAATATCCCTTAATTAGCGCTATAATTAGTGACTAAATATCCCTTAATTAGCGCTATAACTAGTAACTAAAATTTTCTATAAAGGTAAAAATCTACTAGAGTATTACCTACGCTATAAATATTAATACCTTTACTACTAAATATAGTATAATTAGTACTATATTTAGGCTATACCTACTATAAATTACTATAGCTAGTGCTAGGCGCTACTAGGCTAGGTGCCTCTTATAGATCCTATAAGCACCTTAATAAGGCACCTTTACTAATCTACGCTTATAAGCCACTTTTAATTTTCTATAAAATTCATTTATATATAAATTACTAAAAATTAACTTATAGCTATAAATTATTATAATACTAGAGGCATTACCTAGCTATAGTTAGTTAAGCCGCTTAGCTTATTAATAATTACTTAGACTAATAATAATTAATTATACTATCTTTATTTTTAGTTATTTAATATAGTTAATTATACTATTACTTTTTATATAATAGATACCTATAGTAATTATTCTTTTATTCTATATTTAGATCTTTTACTCTATTTTTTATTATATAGTTTAATAACTCTACTTAGTTAGATTTAAATATAATAAGTATAATATAAGTTATAACTAATATCTTATACTTAGAGAGCTATACCTAATATAGCTAAAGCTAAGTACTATACTATATAACCTTTTATATACCTATAAATACTTAATTAATTAAGAAGCTCTTTTCTACCTTTATTATCTAATTAAGATATTTATAATCTTAATACTAATTAGTAGTTAACTTATAAGGACTTAACTATAGATTTATAATAAGATTTTAGATTCTCTTTATTCTTCCTCTCTTCCTTTCTTCTATCTCTTCTTTCCCCTAGTAGCTTTAGAGCTACTAAGCCCTAAGAAATAACCTACCTTACTATACACTATACCTAAGATATTTATATTAATAGATTTCCTTAGTAAGTAGAAGAAGCCTACTAGCCTATAACTATAGTTACTTAACCTAAATAAGACTATAACTTAGTCTTTCCCTACTCCTATCTTAAATAAATAAGTAAAGCCCCTTAACTTAAAAATATCCCCTACCCTTAGCTATAGCTAACTAAGCACTATAGTAGTCTCCTTAAAGTCTACTAATAATAAAAAGCCTACCTCTCTTATTAAGTCTATTAGAAGCTAATTATTAATCCTTAGTAGATTAAATATCCTTAATATAGTTACTAGCCTAAAAGGTATTATCTTTAAGGACTAGAATAAGTATTAGCCTTATAAATACGCCTAAGATACTATTAGTATAAGTAAATTAATAGCTTTTATAGCTAATTAAATTATTATATATACCCTTATATATAACTAGTATTAAAAGAAGACTAAAGTTTATTAGTAATATAACCTTTATAAAAACTTTAGCTTTTAAGGAGTTAACTAGTAGAAGCTTATTAACTAAGACTTTTTATAAATCTTCTAAAAGGCGTTATAAAAGGTAAAAATTCTAATATATATTACCTATAACTAGTATATCTACTATATAATCTAGGTAATAATCTCTTAAGAACCTACTAAGATAAAGCTAAATAAAGAAAAAGCCCTTATTATACCTAAATACCTAGGAGATAGTATAGTCTCACCTATACTAACCGCCTTATATAATAAAGCCTCTACCCTAGTATATATCTTAGCCCTTACCCTAGTACCTATCCTTACTAATACCTATACCTTAGTCCCTAGACTTAACCTATTAAGTGCCCCTATATATAAATATCTAGTAAGAGGGATATTTAGTTATATAGGATATATAATAAATCCTTAGCCCTAGTACTCTAGTAACTCTATTTATAGTAATAGAGTTTAGGCCCTAGCTTAGAAGCCCTTTAAGATTATAACCTTAAGCTATAAGTACCCCCTTTTCCTTATTAAACTTCCTAAGGAACCTATCCCTAACTAATATAAAATAAACCTTAATACCTAATAAAATCCCTAGTCTTAGGCTAGTCTTACTAAGTACTTATCTTAACTAATAAACTAATAAGTAAATACTAGATTCTCTAATACTTAATAGTCTAGTACTTAATTCCCTAATTATCTTAAAACTTTTCTTATATAACTTATTAGAACTATATTACTAAGCTAAGAATTTAATACTCTTAATCTCTTAATAAAAGTACTTAGTATATACCTAAAGAACTCCTTAAGAATTAAGTCTAAAGAGATTACTATATCCCCTAAACTCCTTTATAATAATATCTATTAAGAGACTTATTTAAGTCTTAGCTACTAGTATATAGCTATTATACTTAATAATAATAACCCTAATAAAGATAATAGTAATAATAATAAGCTTCTAAGACTACTATAGCCGCTAAGGTAGCCGCTAAGGTAGTTACTAAGGTAGCTACTAAATCCCCCTATTATACCTAAAAGTGACTACTTAGGAAGGCCTTATACTCTTTAAGAATATAGTAACCTAACGCCCTTAGGACCCCTAGGTCCCCTAAGTCCCCTAAGAGATCCTCTAGGCTAATATAATAACTATAATAGCTTCCCTAATAGAAGGAATACTCCTTATAATAGCTAGCTACTAGACTTTAGTATAATTATACTAAAGTAATTAGATATAATCTCTTATAGTTATAAAGATATTAATAAGTTCTTTAGGAAGTAATATTACTTCCTCTAAATAAAGCTAAGAGACTTCCTTAACTACTATTAATAAGTTAACCTTCTTAAGACTAAATTATCTTAAGTATTCCTTATTATACTTATTAGAATTACTTATAACTACTATATCTATATCCTAGCTAACTAATAAATAACTTACTAATAAATAATTTATAAGGTCTATACCTAATTTAAGCCTTAAATAGTAATTAATAACTATATAGATAAGTAGTAAAAGCTATTATTAAACTAGTTAATTAAGGAGTACTCTAAATAGTTTATTATAAACTACCTTAAATAGCTACTTAAGAAGATATAGCTATTATATTAGGGGCTATTCTTAAAGGAAAAAAGTAAGACCTTACTAGCTAAGATATATTAAGCGTTAAAAAGCATTATACTTAATAACTATACTTACTTTACTATACTTATATACTTACTAGTAAGCTATAAGGAACTTATTAGCTTATTATAATAGTTAATTAGTATATATAAGTATACCTATTACCCCTACTAGTAATTCTTTATTAACTATAAATTCTATAACACCTAACCGCTATAAAAAATAACTATACCTACTAAAAGTACTAAAAAGAAGTACTTTATTTATAAGAAAGAAGGCTATTAGTTAACTTAATATATTAATAAGGAATATTAGAAGATAAGGGTTACCTAAAATAAGTAGAAGATAGTAAAGAAGCCCTTTATAAAGAAATTCTAGGTATTCCTTACTACTATTAAAAACACTAAACCCTCTAATAATAACTCCCTTAAATTAGAGAATAAACCCTCTAATAATAACCTCTCTATTAATAAAGACTACTATAAGATATTCTTTATAAATACTATAAAGAGCTTTATAACTACTAAGGTATAAGATATATAAGCTATCCTCTAAGTCTTTACTAATAGCTCTATCTAATATACCCTTACTTATAAGGATCTCTCTAGAGGCTTCTTAAGTGCCTTTACCTATAAAAACCACTATTTAGAGTATACTTTTAGAGGAATAATACTAGATATAAGTACTATAGGTACTAATAACACTAGTCTCCCTTAAGTAAAGGTACTAATATACCTTTAGCTAAACCTCTAAGTAGTTAAGAGTACTATCTTAACTATTATATACTTTAGTGCTAGTTCTATTATATCCCTTAGTAAGATTATAGTGCCTATAGTCTTTAGACTAGTAATATTCTAGGTATTACTTATTATTATACTATTTCTCCTCTTACTATAGGATATAGATAAACTAGGAATATAGGTTAATAACCTTAATAACTAGTTTATCTATAGAGAGACTTATATCTCTCTTATAAGGCACTAGGGATATCCCTAGTAATTAATCTATACTACTAAAGCTACTACCTTCTAGCTAATAGAAGTTAAGCTCTAGCGCTTATATAAGCACTTTAGGTACCCCTTTATTATAAGACTTACTTACTTACTAGAATATATTAGTAAGGAATTTAAGTAGGAAATACTAATATACCTAATAGAGGTCTATAAGTAGTACTAGTTAAACGCTAAAGCTCTTAGAAGGTTCTAATTTACTTTAAAAAATAACTAAGAGTTTAATTATAAGATTATTATTAATATAATATTCTTAAAAGGTAAGCTTATCCTTTATATTATTAATACTATAACTTACTTCTAGGTAATAAGGTTTATTAGAAACCCCTTTAGAAGCTCTTCTAAAACTACTAAGTCCCTCTAAGAAGCCCTCTAGACCTATTAGATTAATACCTACCTTAGCCTACTAGAATAGATTATTTATAACACTAGTAATAACTTTATATCTATTAAATTTAAAGAATATATTAAGAAGCTATATATATAAGTATAATAAGTACCTATAGAAGCCTATAATAGTATTAGTCTTATAGAATAATACTATACCTCCCTTTAAAGGGTATATAAGATTATCTAAGAAGAGTCTAGTAGCTATATTATAATACCCTAGTATTTATAAATAGTAGTAAAAGCTATTAATAATACTATTAGACTAGATAGACTAGTACCTACCTTATTAGTCTTTAGTATATACCCTAGAATATCTACTAACTCCCCTCTATACCTAATAGTTACTAAGTATACTTTTACCCTCTAAAAGGTAATAGCTAGAGTATAAAAGGTACTAGTAAAGTATTAAGTATAAGATATACTAAGGATAAGGAATAGCCCTAATATAACCTCTCTATACTACCTCCTACTATAGTTAGATATCTATATCTAGTAAGAAAGGGAAGGCTAGACTAGCCCCTATAAATTAGCTATAGTAAAAGATAAGAATTATATAGTAGAGTTACCTAGTGGCCTTATAGTCTTCTATTTAACTATAATATAACCCTTCCTTACTAATTAATAGCTAAAAGACACTAAAAATACTAATAAAGAGAAATTTAGTAGTTAAGAAGATAATATAACCTCTAAAGATAAACTATATAATACTTTAGAATTAGCTAAATTCTCTAATAATAATAGTGCCCTTAGCGCTCTAATTAATACCCCTAATAATTCCTCTATAGAAGAAAACTTATTAGAGGATTCTTCTATAAAGAATAATTCCTCTATAGAGAATATAGTGCTTACTATTACTAATTAACCCCTTAAAGTAGCCCTAGCTACTATATATCCCCTAACTCCCTCCTAGAGCCTAATCCCTAGTATATTAAATCCTTATATTAGGATATACTAGAAGTACTAGCTAGTATTATATTAGAAGGTATTCTAGAGCTTATAGGTCTTCTTATTTATAAAGGAGTATTATAATATAGACCTTATAATTACCTTTTAAAAGTTAGGCCTAATTAAAACCCCTAAAGTACTATTTTAGGCCTTATTATAGAAGGAGATTAATAACTTATTATCTTATAGTATCTTTAGGTTTATCTAGTTTAACCCCTAAAGACACTATAATAAGATATTTAAGACCTAAATAATATATAAGATTAAGAATAAAGGTACTAATAAGCTTTATAAGAAATTAAGACTTATAGTCTAAGGCTTTAATAATAAAGCTAAGGACTTATTACTAACCTAATTACTAATAATATAAAAGATAAGCTAGTAACTAGTTCTTACCCTAATATTAACTCTCTTAGAATAAGGCTATACCTTTTAGTATAAAGATATTATATAGGCTTATATCTAGTTAATAACACGCCTATAATATACTATCCTAGCTTAAGTCCTAGAAGGCTTACGCCTACTATACTTACTAGGAATAATTATAGAGGTTCTAAAGCCCTTATATAGTATTACTAAGAGTAACACCTACTAGTAGGTAATATACTTAATATACTACTAAGAATACCTAAAGATAAAGGTCTTAATATATAACCCCTACTTACTAGTTACCTCTAATAAGGAATTTAATATTATTAGGATATAGATAGATAATATAATTAGCCTCTTTAATGCCTTCTTTAGTAACCTAGAAGAGGCTAAGCTATAGAAGGTAAAGCTAATAGTAAAACTAAAGGAATTCCTTACTAAAGAGAAGCCCTTAACTTTTAATAGCTACTAAATTACCTTAGAACTTAATAAGTTAATTTAAATTATTTAGAAGAGATAAGCTACTAAGCTATAAGTACTTAAAGACCTAAAAGGATATATTAAGTAGTAAGCCTATAGTATATATCTTACTATAATCTATTAGCTAGAAGTCTCTTATAACCTATTAGTTACTATATAGTTTAAGGCACTAGAAGAGAAGTAGTTTAAGTAACTTTATACCTAAATCTAATAATAAAAGGATAATAGTAACTAAGGGCTATACTTTTAGTAGCTAAACCTCACTAAGATAAAGCTATATATCTTTATAAATAGGTTATTTATAAATAACTAAGACCTAAGCTTATAGTTAGAATATATAATTATCTTAAGCACTAAGGTACTCTTAGAAGACTTTAAAATAATAATTATAAGTAATATTATCTACTAGAGCTTAATAAAGTCTAAATATATAATAAGGAGTACCCTAGCCTCTAAATTATATAGTATAGTCCTTAGAGTAAATATTAGATATACTCTATTTACTATACTAGACTAGATTATAGTAGGCTTAGGCGTATAAAAGATCCTTATAGTTATTTATACTAACTCTTTATCCTTTTATAAATATCTAATAAAGCTAGGTATTACTAAGGAGAAGTGCTTAATAATTAATATTATAGTACTTTAGTAGTTATATAAGTAGTAAGAGCTTACTAAGATCTACTAGATTAATAGTAGTAATAACCTAGTAAATATAATAATAAAAGGTGCTCCTAATAAGTCCCTAAAAGAACTAATTAATAATAATTAGCTTACTATTTAAGTCTAAGGCTAGGTTAATAGAAGGTTAACCCTAGAGGCCCTAACTCCTATAGCTTAACTAAAAAGAAATAGTACTAGTGTTATAATACTAGAGGTATTACCTAGCTATAGTTAGTTAAGTTATCTAGCTTATTAATAATTACTTAAACTAATAATAATTAATTATATTATCTTTATTTTTAGTTATTATTAGAATAAGGTGGGTTAGTTTTAGTGGTCTTAATTAAGTAATATAAAAAAGGTTCTATTTATATATAATTAAGGCTATCTATAGTTAAGTTACTATAGCCTCTATAGTTTATAGGTAAAGTGGGGCGAATTAGCTCTTCTAAAGTATAACTAGCTATTACCTAAGGCACCTATATAATTAGCCACTTAAGCTAATACCTTAAGTAACACTAGTAAAATCTCTCTATAACTTAATTCTAGCTAATTTACTTAAAAATATAATAAAAAAAGAAAAATAATAAATATACTATCACTAGTACTTTATTCTTCTAGTACTAGCCTCCTCCTACTACCACCACTATTAGCGCTTATATAAAGGAAAATCTACTTCTTCTATTAGAGGGGGGGGGGGTCTTCTTATTTACTATAGGGAATATAATACTCCCCCCCTTTAGCCTATTAAAGGCTATAATCCTAGTATTAGAGTTATTAAGGGCTCTAAGAGAAGGCGTCTAGAGAATATTATAGTAGGTAGGTAGCTACTACTAATTAGTTCTAGCTAGCCTTATTAAGAGAAAGTGTCTTAAAAATATTATAATAAATATATAACTACTACTAATTAATTACTAGCTTTTTTAAAAGAAGGGCTCTTAAGAGAAGGCGTCTTAAGAATATTATAGTAAATATATAGTTATTACTACTTATTCTTAGCTTCTTTAAGAGAAGGCGTCTCTAAAATATTATAGTAGCTAGTCTTACCTAGGCTATTACCTCCCCTAGTAGTCCTAGATTTTAACTATATAATTAAGAGAGGCTATAATAGCCTCCCTTAGTTATATTAGTTAGGACCCCTAGTTAAGGTAAATTAGGTATACTCTCTTCCTTATACCTTACCCTCTCCCTCTCTACCTATCTCTTAAGGTAAATATTTAGGATATTCTCCTTAATTAAGGTAAATAAAGCTTTATTTAGTAATATCTTTATTATTATATTAACTAGGTTATTATCTCTATTAATCTATTATATTTTAATAGCTTTATAGCGTTTATAGCTTTACTAGAGTACTATAATATTAATTATTAGGTATTTCTTTTTTATTATATTAAGCTTAATAAGGCACTTATATAAGGAGTATAAATCTATTAGTAGAATTATTAGGATTAGTAGGATCTTAAGTTCTTTTATTATTAAAGCTAATATTAAATTAATTATATAGCTAGTATCTACTCCTTATACTATAGTATATAATTCTAATACTAGAGCGCTTCTTATAACTCTCTTTAACTTAGTTAATAACTATATTATAATATTAGCTTTAATTTAGGTAGATTTATCTTAGTCTATTATCTCTTTATTACCTATTATAATAATATATCTAATCTAGGAACTTAAATCTTTATTATTAGTAAAGGATTTATTAATAAAGATAAATAGCTTAAGTACTTAGAGGTTTAGGGGGAGGTATTTAATACCTTTATTCTAGTTTCTAATTTATTACTTAATTTATTAATTAAGGTTATTAATTTCTACCTAGCTAGGCTCTTTATATTATATAATAACTAATAAATTAAATACTACTTCTAGTTAGTAAATACTAGCTAAGTAAGTACCTTTAGTATATTCCTTAATATATACTTAAGGCGTTAAAGCTATTATTAGCTTTATAGCTTAACCCTTCTATTAGAGATAGAGGCTTCTGTCTTCTATTAAGATAAGTTTATAGCTATTAAAGATAATTAGGCTATCTATTACTAGTACTTTATATAGCTTAGCTTAAAATCCTACTTTATTAAGCTTTTTTTACTCTTTTTATATAAATTCCTTTATAGTTAGTCTAATTATATTATTAGTCTATATACTAATAATCCTAGCTTCTTACTCTTTTAAGATTAATAAGCATAGGTTATATATTAAGCTTATTATCTATAAACACTTATAGTAATACTTTAAATATATTACCTACTAATACGTATTAGCTTCTACTATACTATATAATAGCTTAATAACTCTTATAATTAAATTCTAAAAGTACTAGTAGTATAGCTCTTTTAGTAGCTTTACTATAATTATCTTTTCTAGTTCTATAGTTAATTATATATATACTTAGGTAATATCTCTAAGCTATAGGGTATAGTCTTTTTATAAGAGTACTAGAGCTAGTATTAGGATTAGCTATTAACTTATTTATTAAATTATTAATAAGGTAGTAAGGATATATTATTTTCCCTTATTACTATAGCTATATATAACTAGCCTTAATTTCTTATATAATTAGTTAGTACCCTTACCTTTAATCTTATTAACTATCTTAGTATTAAAAATTTAGATATTACTATAGATAGTAGGGTTAAATTTAATAACTTTAAATATATCTTTATTAATAAGTGCTTTAACTTTTTTTAATTAAGATACCTAGAATAGTAGTCTAAGTGTTATAATAATACCTTATTTCCTAAGATCTAAGGTAAGGGCTAGGTCTACTTTCTCTTTTATACTAA
>JAEIJG010000179.1:0-44247 GCA_037289395.1 Beauveria scarabaeidicola | reverse complement strand
TTCTAGAGCCTTATTAGTCTATAGTTAGTCCCTAAGGATAACTACTAATTAGTATTAGAATAGGGTAGGTTAGTTTTAGTAGTCTTAATTAAGTAATATAAAAAGGGTTCTATTTATATATAATTAAGGCTATCTATAGTTAAGTTACCGTAGCCTTTATAGCTTATAGATAAAGTGGGGCGAATTAGCTCTTCTAAAGTGTAACTAGCTATTGCCTAAGGCACCCGTGCAATTAGCCGCTTAAGCTAGTGCCTCAAGTGATAAGTATATTATATATAATAAGCTATAATACTTATATTTTATCTAATTATATTTTAACTTAGCTAAGCTTTAAATATTACTCTTAAACTTTATTAGTTATCTCCTCCCCTTAACCTTTTATATTAAAACTACTTTTTATTTAGTTAATAAAAAATCTACCTAAAGGATAATTAGTCTTATACCTTTTTTATAACTTAAGGTAACTAAGATTAAAGTAATAATAAGTACTTTTTTTATTATCTTTATTACCTCTTTTTACTCTCTTCTTTATATAAAAATAATATTTTTCTTTAAGAGCTTAGTTAAAGATACTATAATATTTATATAGCTATTAATTACTAGTTTATAACTTATTATTATATCTAAAAAACTATAAATATCTTTAAGGTTATAATACTTTTTTTACTTTTAAATCTTTAATACTTTATATTTAATAAGGCTTTAACTAAGTATTTTATATATAAACCTTATAATTACTAATCTCTTCTAATATTACTAACTCTTCTTTTTAAAGATTATATAATTAATAAGCTTAATATTAACTAATATTTTATTAAGGTTTTAAATATACTTAGTAATATACTACCTAATCCCTAGTAAGACTTCTTTATTATTATATATACTTATAAATCTTTATATAATAATATTATCTAAATATAAATAATATATCTCTAGTATAAACTTTATTAAAATTCTTATTATAATATATATAAATTAGGTAACTAAATTAGTTATATCTTATAAGAGAGTATATATTTTAAGTAACCTAATTAGGCTAGAGAATATTATTAAATCCTAGCTCTTAAGTACTAATAGTACTTAATTATAACCTAAAAAGAAGTCTAATAATAATAAGATTTTATATATAGTAAAATCTTCTATAATCTCTTTATAAATTAAAAGAATATTAGTATTATAGACTAATATAATATTAATTCTAGTAGTAGAATTAATTAATTATAATTCTCTACCTAGTTTTATTATAAAGAAGGTAAGATTCTAGTAAGGCCTATAGCTCTCTTTAAGGACTCTTACTTTAAGTCTTATCTTTAGTATCTTAATAAACTTTAATAAGATACCCTTAGGGATTAAGATAGACTTTTTATACTAAGGTTTATAATTAATTACTTTTAGCTTTATAAGAGGTAAAATACTTAGATCTAGGTTATTACTCTCTTTAAAGGTCTATACTAATATAACTTCTTAGTTATAAAATATTATAAAGAATATATCTCTCTCTTACTTTATTAAGTCTTTAATCTATTTTTTAATATTATATAGCTATTCTTTATATAAATAAATACTTTTTTAGATTTTTAAGAACTTTTTTATTAAGAAATTTATATAGTCTTTTACCTCCTTAACTCTCTCTACTACCTCTTTTTACTTCTTCTCTTATTAATATAAGTCTTCTTTTAAAATAAAACTATTAAATATATCTAATAACTTTACCTTTACTTTTTTTTTCTTATATAAAATAAAGACTTTAAGTTTATTAATAAGTTATTTTTATAAATTAGTACTTAATCTTTCTTTATTTATTATAACCTTTACTTTATTTATATATTATTAAAGACTTTATTTTACTTCTTTTTTATTATCTTCCTTAAGCTTAAAAACTATATCTTTACTCTTAATCTCTCTTTTTAATAACTTCTCTTATTAAGTAAACTTAAGATTAAAAGCTAGGGTCTATATTTATAGTAGTTAGTACTAATTAAGAAACTTTTTTATAGACTCTTAGGTTATTAGTCTTACTATTAGGGTTATTACTCTTATCTTCTTAAATTATACCTATATCTTTATACCTTCTTAATCTAAAAGATACTTAAATATTATTTAAGCTAACCTTATAAATAATATTCTTAAGATAAAGTCTATTAAGATTAGTATATTTATAATATAAACTCTTTATTAGATAAAGGTATTACTAAGATATAGTTATAATAATATTAAACTAATTATAATTACTTTATTATTTAAGTAAGATATTAATATTACTTAGCTTAGTTTAATAATAATATTATACTTAGTTATTATTTCCTAACTTATAATATTCCCTTTAGTACTAGAGTTAATTAAAGCCTTAATTAGCTTTTAACTAAGGTTATTAATCTTAATATAAATAAATAGTAAGGACTATTATAAAGTTATTATATACCTCTTATTAAAGATATAGTTTATACTTAAGTTATAAATTACTAACTATAGAATATAATTAAAAGTGTTACTAAAGTCTAGGAGTAGGATTATCTCTATTATAACCTCTTTATCTTCTTTTTCTTTAATAACTAAATACTCTCTAGCTTTTACTAATATAAAATACTTTTCCTTATTTATAGAACTTTTACTATTTTTAATTATAATTATATTAATATTTATTATTATTAGAGTGTTCTTAAAGACTTATTTAGAGGCCTCTTACTTCTCTAAAAAATATATAATAACTATTAGTACTTAAGATTACTTTATACTAGCTAATATTATAAAGACTACTTTTATTTTCTTAATTTACTTTATTATATTTAGAATTCTTTATAATAATAATCTTTTAATTAAGGGATTATATTATATAACCTTAATAGCTATTATATTTATTTTCTTTCTTAATATCTTATTAACTAGTTAATACTTTAGATTACTCTTTACTCCTCTTCTCTTCTTATTAAAAATATTCTCTTACTAAAAGTCTTTAGTAAGTATACTTCTATAGCTATTACTAAGGTCTTTACTTTTTATTATATTATTAGATATATATAATTACTTCTTTAAATACCTTACTATATTAATAAAAATAGTAACTAGGGGTCTTATATTATTATTTAAGAAAATAATATTAACTTTAGGTCTTTACTATACCTTTACTAGTTATAGTATTTTCTACCTAAGTAATAGCTTATTTTAAGTATAATTAATATTCTCTTATTTACTAAGAATAGTATTTATCTAGGGGTTTAAGGCTCTTCTTAGTAATATAACTTATCTTCTAAACTTTAATATAAAGACTTTTAAAGCCTAAAGAATTATAAGCTTCTAAATTACTATCTTACCTTAAAACTAGACTAGTAAATAAAGTAGAATAAGGTATTCTCTAGGACCTCTAAGAGATAAAGTATAAGTACTTATATTATAGGTATAGAACTAAATAATAATATTTATATTTATAAATTTATATTTATTTAGATAATACCTAGGATAGAAGTAATATTAATATTTCCTCTTTATATTAAATCTTATAATATTAATATAAAGCTCTTACTCCTTCTTTTTATTATTACTTAACTTAGTAATCTAATCTTTATCTTTAATAATAGTATTAACTTTTATTAGGTTCTACTTAATAACTTTAAAAAGCTCCTTATAATTTCTCCTCCTTACCTTATCTAACTCTTTATCCCTATTTAAGATAATAATTACTAGCCTTTTTATTCTTTTAATAACCTTAATTATCTCTAAGTTACTAGTAAGCTTAGGAGTATCCTATTAAGATATTAACCTTATATCCTCTACCTTCTTTATTATTTTACCCTTTTCTATTACCTAGAGTTTCTAATTAATAGTCTTTTTATACTTCTTATCTTATTAGAACTAGATATAATCTCTAATAAACTAAAAGATTCTCTAATATATTTCTTTATAAAATAAGTTATTAAAACTTATTATATTAATATTATAATACTTACTTATACTAAAATATACTCTTAATAATATAACTAACTATAAATATCTAGACTACTTAATTATTATAAAGAGGTCTTTACTAACTAGGTTATAAATATACTTATATTTAATAAGCTATTTACTAATTACTTAGTAATTATTTATTAGGGGTATTTTATTATACTTAGTTAACTTAATCTAAAGGCTAAATCTTTTTTTAGTATTATATTTAAAGAAATATTTAACTAGCTTTATTTTTACTTTTACTTAGTTATAACTAAAGATAAAACACTTAATTTTCTTTAATATATAAATCTTTATTATCTTAAGTAATTCCTTATACTTAAAAGAGATTAAGATATCTTAGATATTAAGCTAGTTATTAAACTTCTTTAAAAAATTAATAAAATTATTTTTATTAAACTTTTCTTTAAAGGTAGTTTATAACTAAAGATTTACTTAAATTAAGGTTATAAAGAGATCTTTATTATTAATAAAGTTTAAGAAGTTAATATTATACTTAGTAAAGTCTTTTTCTAATCCTTTACTAGCTTATCCTCTACTAAAGCTAGTACTACCTACCTTCTTATCTTTTAAGGCTTACTTCTTCTTATCCTTCTTTACTCTTTTTCTTACTCTTTCCTTTATATTAATCCTCTTTATATTATTAGTTAAGTTATCTAATAAGTTAAAGATATCTTATATAATAGTAAAGGCTAAGCCTTTATATAGATTTAGTACTTTAATACTATTAAATAATATAAATATAGTTATTATAAAAAGGTTAAAAAATAATTAGAAGATCTAATATAAACTAAAATAAAGATAAAGATAATATTTCTTTAAATAACTTAATAGCTTATATTTAGCTTATTTTATATTATAAGTTAAAGGTTAAGAGTTTATTATCTTTTAAAAGATAAAAAAAACTTTTATCTTCTTCTTATAGTTATTAGTATTATAATTAATAACTTCTTATATATTCTATTAAGTAATATTTTAGTCTTATTTTAGTTTTTACTCTTAACTTATCTTTTAGTTCTTAAACTAAGGTATACTTATAGGTTATTAGCCTAATATCTTAATATTATAAGATAATATAAGCTTACTAATAACTTAGGTATAAGATATATATTTATTAAGTCCTCTTAACTAGATTAGGGGATTACTTTATCTTAAAATAACTAAGGTAGTCTTAAGATATAATTATATTTACTACTAGTAATAAAGTCTTTTATAACTACTAGCCTTATAGTCTTTTACTTAATATTATCTTTTTAGTCTATATTATCTTATTTCCTTCTTTAGTTTTAAACTCTTAATTAATATCTTATTTCCTAATTAGATACTTCTATAAGTTATTAACCTAGTACTTTAGTATTACTAGATAATTTAGATATTAAATATTTATAGATTATTAGCTTATTATTTCTTTTATTTATATCTTAGTTTAGTAAATAAAGCTTACTTATAGCTACTTAGCTTCTTAATTAATAAGCTTTTAGGTTAAACTATCTTTAGACTTTTTATTTATTAAGCTTTCTTAGTTTTTTTATTAAATTTCTTAAGATCTTATTATAATAGCTTATTAGTACTCTTAGTCTTTAATTAGGGGTATCTTAACCTTTAATAAGGTATCTCCTTATTATAACCTCTATTATAATAAATAAAGAGAACTACTAGAAAACCTATAATAATAAGGTATTATATATAAAAGCTTTTATAATTTATAATATAATAAAAGATTATTATCTCTCTAAAGACTAATATATATATATAAAATAATTAAAGTTAGTTTAATTAAGAGTATTAAATTATTAGAAATATAAAAATTATAAAAAAGAAAGATATAGTTATATCTAGCTTAAATATAGAAAAGTTACTATAGGAAGTAATATATAGTTAATAATTAAAAAAATACCTAAATAAGGTCCTAATTATAAGGTTAATATTAGAAATAAAATATAAAAAAGGTAAAAAGGTTATCTTTATTATTTTTAGGGGAGGCGTGCTCTTTTATTAGTAGTGCTTATTATATAGCGTATTATAGGGACTATTTTAGACCTAATATAGTACTTATAAAATTAATACTTTATATACTAACCTTATATAGTAATATATATAATAAGGTAATATAATATTAAAGTTAATAGCTACTTTAATAGTTTATCTTTAAAGTCCTCTTATATCTTAACTACTATAAAAATAAGCTTTTAGAGGGTAAAATCTATTTTTAGTATATCTAATAGCTCTAGGTATTTTTTATAAATTTTTTCTTTTAATAGTTTCTATAGGTTTTTAATAAGGTTAAGATTAAGTAAGTAAGATAGCTAATCTACTAGTATTATATTATTCTCTCTAGTAAATTCCTAAAGCTACCTTTTAATAATTTAAGCTATATAAGTTAATATATTATCTTAAATAAAAAAATAACTAGGTTTTATAATTATAAGTAAATTCTTTTATAAGTAATTAAGAATTTAGTAGTTAATAATACCGCCTCTAGCTAAGTTAGGGTTATTAAAAAAGGGTACTAAACTTATCTTTTTTTTACTTATAAATTTAGCCTAAAATATTTAAGAATAATAAGTTAGCTTTATCTATAGTTAAATATTTTTTTTATTACCTTAGTTTTCTTATATAATATTAGATAATAGAGTTATTAAAGTTTAAAGTAATAGACCTTTTTATAAAATACCTACTTAGTATACTCTTCTTAATTATATATAATTATAGTCTTATTTATAAAAATCTAATACTCCTAAATAACTAGATCTTATATAATATAAGTTTATATAAATTATAGTCTTTTTCTTATAATTTTATTATTTAATTTTAACTATTAGATTATAATTTTATAGAGGATACCTTAATCTTTAAGATAATATATAAGTATATATATAAAATATATTAATCTAGCCTCCTTAATTAATTTAATATTTTTAATAAAAAGGTTATTAGTTATAATTTATATAATAACTCTTTAATTATAATTAGAAATTATCTTTAGGTAGCTAGAGTATAATAAACTCTTAGCTTTATCTTAGGCTTAGTAATATATTATTATATTATATATATTATTAATAATAACCCCCTTATATATTATAATATCCTTAGGCTTTATACTTATTTTATATATAGTTATAACCCTTATTTATTTATATACTAAATAATACTTTTTTTATACTAATTAAGGTATTATTAGTGGAATTATCGCGGTAATAAAATATAGTGTTAATATTATAGCGTAGGGAGGTACGGGGCGTGATAGAAAAACGTATGGAACTTTTGTCTCCCCACTGTAAGTGAACGATATACCATACTACTAGAGCACATCGAACCAGGTAGTTTTTGCCACTGTGCGAGTTTCTCACATAATATTTTGAACATCATGGTCGGTGTTTTAGATTTGAAAAAAAAAAGAAAAAAAGAAAATCCTTGTGATTTACATCTTCACATTTTGCTGTACGCCACTGATTAGGCCACCACCTCCGCACTCGGCCCAGACATCGGGAAGCAACGCTAGCGATGCAGGTACTGCACAGCAACCAGAAGCCAAGCTGTCTGTAGCCTGTAGGTAGTTGATGAAAAAGGCAGAGCGAATAAAACGCCGCAATTCCGTATTCCCAGAGTATTTCTTTCCTAGTCATAATAAATGACGACCTGGTTGTTGATTTTCTGACTACAACACAGACGTCGTATTGTGCTGCATAAACTGTACAGTACAGTGAGACCCCTAACGTAATAACCTGCAGTAAGTCCGTCTCCCCACAGCGGCCTTGTGACTAGGCGCGGCTGCCCAACAAGGCCGACCATCGCCATTCTTTGGCCCCCGAGCCGTCTTCATTCCCTCTTGCTATCCCGCCGGGAGCTCTACTTTCGGCCTACACGAAACCTTTTACCTGAACAACTTGCAGCAGCTTCATTCTTGAGAAATCCGAATCACAAGCTTGCTACCTGCCCCCCCCCTTTCACCCGTCCGTCGTCGCCCTCATTCCGCACCGTCCTATCTATACCGAACAAGCGCACGTGCGACCGCTCCGAGAAGGGCTTCCCGCAGCTCTCCCCTGCATCACCACCCATTGACGACACGAACCTGCCCCCTCTCGCAAACCCATCACTTCACCCACGGCCACGCTACCCATTGCCTCTCTCTCTCCTCACCCCATTACCGCCACCTCCGCCATGTCGGCGCCGTGGGACTACATTGCCAAGCTCGTCTGCATCGGCGACTCGGGGTGCGGCAAGTCGAGCCTCACCATCCGCCTCTGCGAGGGCCGCTTCTCGCCGCACCACGACGTCACCATCGGCGTCGAGTTCGGCTCGCGCATCGTACCCGTCGGTCCTCCTCACAGCCAAACCATTGCCCCCCCTCTCACCACCGCCTCCCCTTCGATACCCGCCGCCTCGGCCGCCACGACGAGATCCGCGGGCCTGCCCGAGCCGCCCCGCGACACCAGCAAAACGCCCCAAAAGCACATGAAGCTCTCCCTCTGGGACACGGCCGGCCAGGAGACCTACAAGTCCGTCACCCGCTCCTACTTTCGCGGCGCGTCCGGCGCCCTCCTCGTCTTCGACCTCTCCCGCAAGCAGACCTTTGACCACGTCACCGACTGGCTCAGCGACTTGCGCCAGATTGCCGAGCCCGACATCGTCGTCGTCCTCGTCGGCAACAAGGCCGACCTCGTCGCCGACGAGACGAAGCGCCAAGTCTCAAGGCAGCAGGCGCAGGAGTGGGCCCGCGGCAACGGCGTGCTCGAGTACGTCGAGACGAGCGCCAAGAGCGGCGAAAACGTCGAGAGCGCCTTTATGCGCGTCGCCGAGCGCATATACCATAATATCCAGGCAGGCAAGTACGATCTCAACGATCGACGGTCCGGCGTCAAGGGGCCCACCGCCGGTGGGAGCAGGCACCTCAAGTTGGGGTCCAACGGGACCAAGTCCATGACGGGCGGGTGCTGCTGATTTTCAAGATGGAAAATCACATGGCACATGACTATAATAATACCAATGGGAGTCAAGATTCAATACCCTGGGAATGATGAAAAGATATGGCTGGTCAAAAGATATCACAAGGCCCCAAATTTTGTATAATAAGCCCGGCATACGCATGGCGATTGCTTCACGTACATTCAATCAAGAACAAATCATATTGCATTAGACGTGGAAACTTCCCATTAAGACTATTAACCCCTTTTGGAAACCAAAAAAAAAAAGACGAATTATTTTTGCATCTGTTGTACATTACATTGCAGCTTGTCATGAATAATTTCTTCTCCCTCATTCTCCAACGCCTACATTTTTTTGCTTCCACCTCTACTAGTGTGTTCCGTACACCAAATTTCTAGCACATCACAAAGCTAGATTTATCCACTCACCAAATCCAGACACAATACATCAATAGACGGCGCCACATATCCGCTTAGTCGCTAATGCGCCACGTATCAAACCACTTCATGTACGAGTACTGCTGGTTGGGGCCCGTCATGCCCCAGCAAATGGGCATAAACGCAATGTAGAGACCAACAATCACAGTGTACAAGACGCCGTAGACGGCCCCCTGAACAACCTGGCTGCGGTTTCTCACCAGCCAGTCGACAAAGAATCCGAGGGCAAGAATGGCAAAGTACAGAGCCGGGTAGTAGTGGTGGACGTAGGTGACGCGGGCCATGATGACAAAGGGAAGGTAGTGGAGGAACCAGCCGAGCACAGGGTAGATGCCAGCGTAGTGAATCTGATCAACCTCCTCGCTGTTGAGGTCCTTGAAGCCACGCTGCCAGCGCAAAGTGTACCAAACCACAACGAGACCGACAAGTCCGAGGGACACCGTAGAGGCCCAGTACACAAAGGGGTTACCGAGGAGGAAGTACTTGACAATGTTGTCGTCCCAGCCGCACATGCGGAGACCGACGTGCAGAATCGGCCACTGCCACCACTGGGAGGCGAGGTCATCCTGCTTGTCGGGATCGGGGACCAGGGCGTTGTTCGACGTCATCATGGCGACGTTGAGATGGATAAAGTCGTGGAAGAAGGGAGACTTGTACGAGCCAGGGTCGCCGGCAGGGAGCTTCTCATTCCAGTGCGACTCAATGTTCCAGTGGGTGTAGGCGTCTCTCGGGTTGTTCTTGGGGGTGCATGTCACTTCAATCTGCTTGAAACCCCACTGAGGAAGGTTGGTGTTGCCAGCGCGCAGGTAGCAGCCGAGGACGGGGTGCTTGAGACGGAACGCAGTAGCCAGGGTACGAATGCGGCTGCGATCACGCGAAGCGGCGTCGCGGACGACCTCAACCTGCCAGTGGTCCTTGTCGTCACCAATGGTCAGGTTACCGTAGGAGGAAACTTCGCGGTCAGACTTGGTCATAGGGGCAGAAATCTCATGCGAGTGCAGGTTGCGGCCAGTGGAAGCATGGATGAGACGGATAACGGAGCCATCCGAGATGTAGCGAATGTCGGTCGAGTTGACATCGTAATCGGCGTCGGAACGGTTAGGGTAAATGAACCAGTCATTGTTGGCGTCTTTGTGGTGGTAGCAAGTGACCTGCTGCTGCTGAGAACCCTCGGGATAGGTCTGAACGTGGGAGTGGAGGAGGCCACCGCCGTAGCCCATGTTTTTGAGGGTGGCGCGAGATCCAATGGCGATTTCCAGAGGGCTGTCTTTGCCGACATTGGTACCCTCGAGGTTGGCCTGGAAGAGAGAGCTCATCTGGGCATCGCCAGGTCCACTCTTGCTGAGAATGGCAAAGTGCAGGGCAAAGGAAAGCATGTAGATGAGGAAGGGTATGACGATAAGACCAACAACGCGGGTGACGACGTGGGCACCGAGAGTAGAGACGGGCATCTTAGTGTTACCAAACTTGTTCCAGAGATCCTCAGCAGTGTAGATGCCGACGAGAGCAGTGACAAAGAGACCGACGAGCTTGACACTACACACGCAGCCAATGCTGATGCCGGTGAGGAATAGCCAGAGGAACCACTCAGGCTCGAAGCTGTTGTGGCGCTGGTTGTGGAACTTGGCCCAGCAAAAGACGGTGGCGACAGTACCGCAAAGCAGCATAGAATCGAGGAGAATGAATCGGCTAATCGTGGTGTACGAGTTCTCGCAGAGGACCATGAGAGTGACGAACCAGACGGCGGGGCGGCGAAGGTTGAGCTCCTTGGCAGTATAGTAAGCCAGGGGAATACAGACAATGCCAAAGAAGGCATTGAAGGCGCGCATAAAAGTGTAGTCGACGTCTTCGGGGTACTTGTCGCCCGACTTGAATTCGAAAGAACCATTGTAACCAGCCATGACACCAGAGAGACCGACCAGCATCTTGCCGAGCGGGGGGTGAACATCGAAGTAGTACTCGTGCTTGATGTAGTAGGAGCCGAACTTGCCAAAGCTGTAGTTGTTAGTGATGTGATTGTGGGCAGAGGATTACAAAGCTTACTGAGCTTCATCCCAGGTCACAATGTCGCTGATGCCAATCTTCCAGAGACGGGTGAAGAAGGCCAGGGCCGTGAAAATCAGCGGGGCAAAGATGGGCTCCCACTGGTTGAAGATGTCCAGCGCGGTAGGGGTCTGGAATGCTGTTAGGTCTAGCAATTGGTGGTGGTATTCCGAGATGACCAACCTTCTTGGCCAGCTTCTTGTCATCGACGGGCTGCGACGCGGCAGGGATAGCCGGCGACGAGCCGACTGTGCGATGGCGAAGGCCCTCTCCGGCATCAATGCCAGAGACGGCGGCGCGATCGGCAGCCATTGTGCGTGTCAATGGTGACGCGAATCAAACTTGGATATAAAAACGTCGATGCGTGTCGAAGAGAACAAAGGGCAGCCACACGACGACGTGTGGGCTTGAGCGCAAGAAAAGGAGGAGAGGTGCGGCTGGACCAGGCAGAAGACCTCGCGGTGCGTATAACGAAGGGACGAGCTGTCGAGACTCAAAAGAGCTAAAAGACTAAAAAAAGGGAAGAGAGAATAAAGAAGAATAAACCCCCCGACGTCAGACAGCGACCATAGCAGTCGCAGTTGAAGAAGACGATAAAGAGGAAGGGGAGGGGAGGAGGATGAAGAGGGCAGCGAGAGGCTGGCTGGGAGATGGGAATCGAAAGGGGATGTCGAGCTTCTGCGGATACGAACGAATGCTAGGACTTCAGAAGCCCCCTAGCATTGCAGGGCGAGCGTCAAAAGGCAAAGCAGGTTGACAGAGCCACTTGTAGAGCCACACGAAGAGCCACTTGTGTAAATTTAGAGCCAGTCCAAGCTCAAGGCGAAGGCCAGATTGGCCAGATTGCAGACATTCTGCGCTGCAATTAGTGCGCTGTGCTGATTTTAGTGGGGTAGCGACGCGCTGGTGCTGCCCCTGCGCTGGCGCAGTTTGGGCGCATAGTAGGATATAATTCAGCTCAAGCCCATTGATAAAAACTACTAAATTCAAACCTGGTCCGCCCCAGCTGCCCCTCCTAGCTACCGTAGCTAACTAACGCGGGCTTCTTCAGACAACTGTGCGTACTGTAAGTACGTGGCTCAGAAACGATGTGTGCTGAATTCGTGCCTTGATATGTCCGGGGAGCAAACACCACTATAAATTATAAACGCGCCTTGTAATAATACTTGTATTACCTACGTGCCATCCTCACCAGCCACAATCTCCTGGGCCTCCACCGCCACACTTCCATGTCGCCACACTTCACCAATAGCCTCGAATGCCTGCATTTGTCGCCCACCACTTCGCAACTCCCGTCCCCTTCATCACATGCTAACCTTTGTTCTAAACTCCATCGCCTTACCTCAGCCAATCTCGACTCATAGGCTTCCTGCATGTCGCAGAGGGCCACCTCCATCTTCATCTCGTCGCCGCATGCGAGCATGTAACATTTCGCACCATTTATATCCAGCCGATCCGCGAGGACACCGTATAGAGCCAGCCCATTACGCTACAACCCGTCTATACGTATTGTGTGCCCGCCCCAAGAGGCACTACAACGCCACCAGCCGATCTAATGTCTTCCCTCGTCTCAGACTTCCTCATCAACCCGGTCCTGCGACAGGCCCGCCGATTCTCTGAAATTTCCCGCTCGACTTTTGCCGGCGAGGATAATGCCGCTGCCGCCGGGCATCCCGAGGCCATAAGCGATGCCTCCGAGACCGAGCAAGACGCCCACGACGATGCGGCCGTTTTGCCCTCCAGCCCCGTCGCCGACGTCTCGAGTCCCCTCACTAGACCGCATTCTGATTCTGTGACGACACCATCGACGCCTCGCTCCTCGACGAGCACCGGGCCACACGACCACCTAGGCTTTCCGACTTCGCCGCGCAAGCCTGGCGGACCTATCCCCGAAGACGACGGTATGAGCACGCTGCGGGCCCGGATACATAGCATCAATGCGCTCGACATTGGACAGGCTGCAAAGGCAAAATTGATCCACGAAATCCTGCTCGAAGGCTACCGGGCCTCACGACCGCACCTGGAGCCCGTCAGCCCTGATCGGGAGCCAACGACAGGCGAGACATCACGAGAGTATCGAGCGCCGGTACCCATGACTCTTGAATCATTGAAATTCTGGCAAAATCAAGTCGGCGAGACTGCTGCCGCTGAAAAGTTTCTGCTCACCGATGCCGACGTAGCGCCGACTTACGCCCCCATCCGTCGACCCAAGAACGCAGACGGCTCCCGGGAATCGGTTACGCCACCCGATTTGCGCCCGCCTCTGGGTTGTGCTCATTACGAACGCAACGTCAAGCTTCAATGCTCGACCTGCAACAAATGGTATACGTGCCGCTTCTGTCACGATGCGGAACAGGACCACACTCTTATTCGCCACGAGACAAAGCACATGTTGTGTATGCTCTGTGGTACGCCACAAAAGGCCTCGGAGGCTTGCGTCAACTGCGGTGAAACAACGGCGCACTACTACTGCAGCATTTGCAAGCTCTGGGAGAACCGCAAGAGCAAGCCCATCTATCACTGTGACGATTGCGGCATCTGTCGCCGTGGTCATGGCCTCGGCAAAGATTTTTTTCACTGCAAGACATGTCGTGCTTGCATAACCACTTCCATTGAGAGCTCTCATAAATGCATCGAGCGCTCTACCGACTGCGACTGTCCAATTTGCGGCGAATACATGTTTACCTCGCCCAAGCCTGTCGTCTTCATGCCATGTGGTCACAGTATACATAAAAGGTGCTATGAGCAGCACATGAAGGTGTCATATAAATGTCCCATCTGCAACAAAAGTCTTGCCAATATGGAGACACAGTTTCGCAATCTGGACCTCTTGATTCAGGCACAGCCCATGCCTACCGAATTCCGTGACACCAAGGCCGTTGTGCTTTGCAATGACTGTTCTGGAAAATGCACGGTGCCATATCACTGGCTTGGACTCAAGTGTCTCATCTGCCTCTCATACAATACTGCGGAATTGCAGATTCTGGGTCGGAACAGCGACTTTCTTCAAGTTACCCTCCAGCGACAGGAAGAGCCTCCTGTGGCCTCGGATGCAATGACTGCCGCGCAGCCAGTCCCCATTCCCACAGAACGTCCGGCGGGCGGCATGAACCGGCGCAGACACTCTTCCAGCCTCCATGTAGACTCGCAATATCTTGTGCCGGACAGAACTGCCAGATCTCTATCACCGCAAAGCATGATGCCCGAGCACACTCTGCCTACTATCATGGCTGTGGAGGAGGACTCGGACAATGATATTCTCGGAATATGGGGACGATCGGGAGGAGAGTCCAGTGGCGAAGAAGAGGAGGGCGATTACGATAGCGACAGCGACGACCTTCCACGCATGGACGACAGTGAAGAAGAAGAAGAGGACCCCAACGAAATCATGCTCATCGGCCACCGATGAGGAACAAATCTTATAGTTTTATTACTTCCGCTTTTTTGCATACAGTTACGACACATTACGACACCAAGGATGGATATGGGAAGTGTCGGGGAATGGGACTACATTTGTCGGCGTTTGCTTTTTTTGATTCAAGGAGTTTTGGGCATGCTATTTTCTGCAAAGCAACGGCAAGCGAATATCGGGTAGTAAAGCATAGTACAAAATACACACATACAAAGGAGCTCGTTTTCCATGGTATTCGGATAGAAGATCATGAATGAAGAAGTCTTGTTCAATTTGGTATTAATTCTGTAGCTCAACGGTCGAGGCAAAAGAGCGAAGCGTGTCAAAGGCTGCCCGAAATCAAGGTTTCCAAAAAAACGCCAATGAAACCCCCAGGAATACGTAGTCATCAATCGTAATTTTCCCTTTGCGCGAAAGAGAGTGAAGCAAGTCGCTCATTTCTGCATCGTCATTGCCGTTCAATCTCTTGCTCGATGAGCTGTGCTTCTTGACGGAGTTGATGAATGACTTGCTGTAGCGTCAAGGGTTAATTAGTACACGACCGCCCTCCTGGAGAAATAAACGTTTTGGCTCTTGAAATGCAGATGAAAAATGGGAAAAGGAGGGAGAAAAACGCACCGCTAGTGCCTCTGGATTCACGCCACGCTCAATAAGCGCAATGCAAACGGACAATGTCTTGCGATCCAGGTGGCAGTTCTACTAGGCGCGTCAGTTTGCTTCCCAAGGGGGGGTTTGGTTTGGGACGTAGTTGAGGCTTCGTACAAGAATGGTGGATATCTCGTGCAGAGTATCGACGGCTTGCTGCGCCGCGGCTCGCTTGTCAGGTTCTGGCATGGTGTTGTTGAGGTGGTTGGTCGGCGAGGGGGACAGTTTGGTGCGTTGGGAAGACGCGACGATGAGGTGAAGCTTGGAGTGCTGCTGGACAACCCCGCCAGAGGTCGCCCACGGTTTGGCAGACAAGGATGGCGGGGCGCATGGTAAGAGATGTTCAACTACATTTCATACTTGTATTTTTTTCCTTTCATGGAAGTCTTTCTAGACTTGAATCATTGGGTCATAATCTAGACAAGCTATTTAATAATTCTTCATACTTCATTCCTTTTTTCGTACAATCAGTGCTGAAAGCAGATCACGTCGTAGGTGCCTGTACTTGCAGCTATGGGTCAGTGGCTTCTACAGCGTGAGCAAGAATCATAGATACTCAAGTACCTCACCGTCAGTCCCGTTGTTGGACACAAGGACAAGATACGTCTCATGTCATTCGCTCGCGAAAATGTAGCCGAATTCTAAATGTACACGGACATGGCCATGCCCAAACACCACTAAATTGCCAACCCAACCATTCCAACACCTAGACATGCCCAACGGGAAATATATACACGGTCCTTACCCTCCAGGCCATTACGACTTCATCGCCTCTACAAACAGCTCCCTCATGCCCTTGAGCAGCACCACGAGCTCCCTCGACTCATTCACCTTCTCCAACACCCTCTCGACCGCCTCGCGCTCCAGCTTGGGCCGGCAGTGCCTGACGTCGTAGTCTCGGGCGCCCGTCGCCAGCTCAAACCACGCCTCGCGCTCCCAGCTCCTCTCGTCGACGTGCGTGTACACAAACTTGAGCCGGTCGTCGCGGCCCGCGCCCTCGATCCGCAGGCACAGGTTCGTGATCCAGAAATCCAGCTCCGGCACGTTGAACCGCGACTGCGCCTCCTGCTGCGCCGCGTGCGCGCGCTGTGCCGCCAGCTTGGCGTCAATGTCGCGCTGCGTCTGCGCAATCTGCTCCCGCAGGCCGTCGCGCGTCGCCAGGTGGTGGTCGCGCTGCGCCGACAGCGAGGCAATGGCCGCTTCCATCTCTTGCTTTTCTGTCTCTTCCTTTTCGATGCTCTGCTGGTATGTGGATGTGTTGACGTGCGCAATCTCAATATCCTTCTTCTTCATCCGTTGGTCCTCTGCGTAAAGGGCAGGTTAGCGAACATGTGGCTCTCACGCGGGCAGAGGGGAAAAAAAAAGGCCTACCTTGTAACTCGGCAACTTCCATGCGGAATCGATTCCGCTCCTCCAATACCCTTTTGCGCCCTTGTTCAATGTATGTGTCAAATTTGGTTGTAAATCGTGCCATGCGATCGCGCAGCTCCTCGAAGCCAAAGTTGATGTTTGGTAGCTGGTCCACCATCGACGGCCCGACTGGGGCCAGCGTTTGCCGACTGACGCTGCTGGAAAACGCACTCGTGTGCTCGTATGTGGCCGCCATTTTTTAATTATTATCGTCTTTGTTGCGTATTGTTAAACCCTGGGAAAATGCACAATCGCAATTCGGTGGCAGACGCGATAGCTGCGGGACGTGTTTACTAAAGTGGCAACGTTGCTCGGCCGACCGCGCTCCAAAGAGAATGGCTATCGCGGCACGTGATTCAAACGGATTTCAGTTCAACGCTTTTGGATCGAAATCAGCATTGCTTGTCATGACACCGAGGCAGGAAAATTCACTGCAACTTTGAATGTGCTTACCTTGATTCTTGGATTATTGCCCAACTCTTGGATATATTGCTTCAGCGTGCTTTTCGCTCAGGATGAATACAACCACAACGACGCTACTCACAAAGGACCAAAAATCTTTACTAAGCCCAAATGGCTGAAGCGTACGGCTTCGCAGGCCATGTGTATGGCGATGCCGGAATATTATCATATCGCTTAGCGAACCAGCACCTGGGAGACCAAGTCGGCAGCTTGAATTCATCGCGTCACACCGACAAAGGTCAGCAGCATGGCGCGGCCTGATTGCTCGCTCACTAACCCTTTCTCACAGAGCCTCGATTCTCCATTGTCGGCGAAACCGCTGAGCTTTATCCCCCATCCAGGTCGGCGCGTCCCAGCGCAAGCTCTGAAGTATGGCGCGCTCGCCGAGTGCAGCAGAGATGGCTCATCAAGTCCCACCCCGAGGCGGCCATGGGCAATTTCGCGTTTCAAGAGCCTCTTCGCGAGGACATGGCCAAGTTCAAGACGGCCGAGATGCTAACCAACGAAGGGCCGCTGCTGGCAGTTGGATCCATGTCGACCGTGTCTGGTCGTCATGACGACAATAAGCCCGTTCCATTTTTGGCGTCTGCAACGGGCGCATCCGGCGAAGTGCTGCGTCTGACTGTCGCGGACCAGACCGACTGGGGATGGGGAGACGGCGAGGATGCTTCTTTGCAGCTTTCTGTGATTGACCCTCTTCAAAGTGAAAAAGAGATATTCTGGGCTGCTGATGGCCTTCCTATTGCTCGCATAAAATATGCGCAAGGTCTTTCGAATCAGGTCCATGTCCGATGGCTTCTCGTCCAAAAGGGAACATCGACGACAATACTCCAGCCGGAACACCACACTGTACTAACTTCCGAGACTCACATCGCGGGGGGCTCAATAAAAGGCAATTCAACATCCCTGATCAAAGCAAATCCCATCTTGGAGATATACCATACCGACACGGGTGGAAATGCTCACTCTGATGTGGTGTTTAGCCCAGCAGCATATGGCCAAACCCCTCTTCTCGCTTTGATCGATGAATGCGGATTTTGGACCATATGGGATCTCATGGGGACATATCGAGTCGACGTCAAAAGTGTCAGGATCATGCAGCGAGCGTGTGGACACATCAATACTGGCCCCTTTGCCGAGTTCCCGGCGCACCACCAACATTTAGCCGAAAAACACGGACTTGTTGTGGTCTCCGGGCCGAAGGATGCCAAGCGAGATCCGCTAGAAACAGAGAAACGCACAGGCTCTAGTAGCTCGACGGTGCCTATTCTTCTCATGTGGAAAGGCGACCGGCTTCAGGCGGTGGACATGCACTCGGCCAGCGTGGTTTCGCCTCTGAGGAAGTTCTGGGCGCCAGAAGGCAAACATGATCAGATTCTTGATGTCCAAAACTGCCCTACTACAGGGAGCCGTGTTTTCATTTTGACGGAAAAGAACCTCGTTTGGGCTGAAATTCGGCGAGACCAGGACCACCCCACGATTCTTCTCACCATACCTCACGTTGGAGAGGATTCCTCGATGCCAAACATGACTACATGTGCTCTGGAAGATGGCGTAGCAATGGTTTTTACCTTTTCGGTCAAGACAAATCAACTGTCTGTGTATTGGTTCAAACCTGAAGATCAGGGTCCTGTGCGCTGGCACCGGCATATCACCTCTCTTCCCAGCGAAAACGATTCTTCCCGCTCCTCACATATTTCTCAAATTACCGTCACGCCACTTCATCTGAATCTGCACGGCAAAAAAAATCCCGTTGGGTTAGGAGCGGAGTATAAAGGCGCTGGCGTGGATTTTTTCCAGGTGAACCTCTTGTTGGATGATCTGAGTATCCGATACGGCATCTACACTACCGTGTACACCCCTGAACAGGAGATTGTGCTGCCCACAAAGCGGCTGGCTTGGTCGATGACGAAACAGCAACGACAGTGGAAGAAACGAAGAGATCACTTTCTACAACACTTTGAAACCACATTTGTGCTACCTGATGGCATGACGGAGAAGGATTTGGCCTCGGCAATGGAGCGTCGCGATGCGGGTGAAGATAAAGTTGTCGGGCAGAAAGAGACAGAAGTCAAAGTTCCACAGCCAGTCAGGCTAAATATGGAGATACTTTATCGTTCTATAGGCCGTTCTCTGGCGGAAACACAGCGACAAGGGCCCAAAGGTCTCCCGCGAGATTTATTCGAGGCCTTACAGGACATGTTTGATAGTAGTGAGCCAGGGAACAGGACCCCGTTGACTACTTGGTACGCAGCTCTCGGCTATCAGCTGGATTTACAACTAACATGATGTAGGCACCAACTTGCAGAAGCGGTGGGGGACGATGCCGAACTAGACAACGTCGACAATGGTATGGAAACAGAAATAGAGAAGCTGTTTGATGCTGCCGACGAAAACAAGGTAGTTCCACAAATTCGACGCTTCAACGACAAGGAGCCGGCTGATGCACTGATCAGCTTTACATACCTGTTTAGCGAATACTGCAATTTGTGGCTTGATGCTCCGGAATCTCGCATCACAAATGATGTTCAAGAGGCGCGAAAGGCTTGGGTAGCAGAAGTTGCGCGGAATATTCTCTTTTCCAGCTATGGTGTCTTGGTGCAAGATGTTCCAGTCTTTGGTCCGCAGAGGCTCGAAGAGTCACAGAGGCCAAGCAGGGAACCGGCTAGCTCAGCTATGCTCACGTCCTCGCCGCGCAGCTCCCAGCTGTCTCCAGCGCCATCCGAGTCCAACGACGGCAGCGACGGTGCCTTGTCCAGGCTACGCTTATTGGCGCCGTCACTGGCTGCAGCGGAGTTTGTCTCGTCAAAATCCCACAATTTGCTCTCCTACTGGCCAACCGAACGCGGTCACGACCCGAAACACTATGTATCAACAGTGGCCGTCGCCGCCGACGAACAATTCAGAGACGCGCGGGAGAGGCTACAGAGGAAGGAAGCGAAGCGAAAGTCGTACGTGGAAAATTTCAGACGACAGTCAATGATGCGCCAGAGCATGGGCCACGATCGCGAGGACGAATGGATGGGATCGTCGCCAGGACCGATGCGCATGCAACACATGTCGAGCCAGGTAGGGCCCAGCTCGTCGCAGACGCAAGCGCCGTCGCTGCCGCCGTTGACGATGAGCCAGCCTGTTTCGGGGGCTTTTGGCGCTCGAAAGAAGAAGTCCAAGCCGAAGCGAAAGAGTGGTTTCAGATAGATGCTACCATATTATGTTCTTGTATAAATACCGCTTTAGTATTGCACAAGTACAAATTTGATACATTATTGCGCGACTCACTGAGTGCATGCTTCGCTGTTTGCAATGGCTCGATTTGTGGTGGGGCAATTGCAGACATTAGCTACTTCATAGGTCGTTAACATGTCCAACTGGGAGCTTGGCACCTTGACTATACAAGCCATCAACCAGCCTGGCAAGATATGCACTGGGGCGTGCCAAAAACAAAACAAAACATCTGGTACTCATCATTGAAACCGAACAACGCCGGTAACAGGATCCGCCGAGCATGTCGCACTCGCATTCCCACTGCCATGACGAGCACGGCGGACACGAGCACGACCACTCAGACGACATCACGCCCGCGCTGCAGTCGTCGCTGTACGAGCAAATCAACTTTGACGAGATTGTCACGCTCAACGAGTCGCGGCGCGACGCCGGCAAGGCCATTCTCAAGAAGACGTGGGCGGAGCGTCTCGAGATGGACCCGGAGCTGGAGAGCGATGCCGATGAGCAACTTCTCATGACGGTCCCGTAAGCTCTCCCCGCCACGACAAGCCATTTCCCACTCAATCTCGGTCCTCTTACTCTTCTTCCCAGACTTGTGGACTACTTTTTCTTTTGTTACCCTGATTTGTTTTCTTACTGACGCATGTTACCAGCTTCACCGCCCAAGTCAAGCTCCACGCCATCCTGATCCGCACCTCCCCCGCGGCGTGCGCCCCCAAGACGCTAAACCTCTTTGTCAACCAGGACGGCCTCGACTTTGAGGCCGCCGAGGAGTCGGAACCCGTGCAGCGGCTGGAGCTGGCGCAGACGTCCGATGTGCAGGAGATTCCGGTCAAGCGGGCGCTGTTTGGCCGGGTGCAGCGCCTGGGCCTGTTCTTCTCCGACAACTTTGGCGACGGCGAGGAGGACGTGACCCGGATCAGCTATGTCGGCTTCAAGGGCGAGTGGACGAGGCTGGGCAGGGCGCCGACCAACATCCTGTACGAGGCGGCGGCGCAGCCGGGGGATCACAAGGTCAAGGGGACGAGTGTGAATGCGATGGGGAGTGGTATCGGAGGACGGGGACCGGGTGTCTAGGCGGGGGAGTTGTGGGATCGGACAACAGCACTGACGCGAGATACGAATGACAAGAGATGGAGGCCGCGGGTTCTCTTGGTGACATCCTGACGGAGACTTTTGTGATTGAGTGTAGGTTGCTACTGTCTGCAGGCAAGCAGGTTTCTAGTCGAAGCTGCCGCCTGTCTCCTCCAACGGCTGTGGAAACTACCGCTTCGCCCTATCCATGAACACTTGCCACGCCAGTCCCGCACGCAGAAGACGCATATTTCTCGCATCACATTTGACTGCCGCCGAGCCGCACGTGTGCCACTTTTGCAGCCCGTAATACAACGACCAGATCTGCGTGCGCAACAAGCTACTCTCCGATATTTTCCACGTGGAACTACTTCCCCTGGTCCGTCGCGTTTGTCGACTTGTCAAAGAAAGATGAGCATGCCGTCGTCATCGCATAGCCTGGCCAGCGCGTGGCAAAATGGGCCTTTGGGCTCAGATTCTATACCATATCATCGCATCGTTAAGAGAACTATTCGCCGTGGCAAACATAAGACGAACACACAAGTCCTGCAGCTCTCTAGCTTTAGGGTGCGTCGCGCTCCATCAAACTAAATGAACAAGCGATCGTGTGTATTCTCATGCCCCTGCGAAATATAAAAGTTGACACCTTTGACAGATAAATCCAGTTGTCAGGCTCGACGCAACGCCTGTCTATGCATGACTCGGCGCGATAGGGCATATCGTCTACAAGCCCACCAGCGAGGCTAATGTTTTTCTTTTTGCAGGAAGACGTACCAAAATTTGACTATCATATTATTCATTAGAACAAGTATTGAATTTCTTAACCTGCAATTGCATCTTACAGACGTTTCAGTCGTGAGTACGGAGTACTGGTTCTTAATAGCAGCTTGTGGTGGGTCCAGAAAACCCAGGGGCGCACGTGACGGAAAATCGATGGCCCTTTCGCGCCAACATTTCAGCATCTCCAAGGAAAAGGCTACATTCAACCGCCGTCCATTGACTTTTCCCACAACCTCATAGACGATGCAGCTCCGTCTACCGATACGCGTGGCCCTCCCGCGGGTCACGCCCGCGCGCCCCGACACCGGCCGCCGGTTACTGCTGCCCCTGACCCCCTCCCGCGGCATCAAGTACGGGTGGTCGACGGCGCCGCCGCGATCCAAGCACCGACGATTCAACCAGCCCAACTCGGGCCTCCCGGCGCTGACGACGGGGCCCGCGGCGGCCCTCAAGCGGCGCGAGAACACGACGCCGCACCGCACGGGCGTGCTGGCGATCAAGAAGGGCATGACGAGCGTGTTTGTGGGCAAGGAGCGGACGCCGTGCACGGTGCTGCAGCTCGACCAGGTGCAGGTCGTGCTCAACAAGACGCGGGAGCGGCACGGGTACTGGGCCGTGCAGGTCGGGCAGGGCTCCAAGAACCCGCGCGGCGTCACGGCCCCGCTGCTGGGCTACTACGAGGCCAAGGGCATCGCGCCCAAGGCGGAGCTGCACGAGTTCCGGGTGCGCAGCGCCGAGGGCCTGCTGCCCGTCGGCGTGCAGCTGCAGCCAGACTGGTTCCGCGTCGGCCAGTACGTCGACGCGCGCGCGCGCTCCCGCGGCATGGGCTTCGCCGGCGGCATGAAGCGCCACGGATTCGCCGGCCAGGAGGCGTCGCACGGAAACTCGCTCAACCACCGCACCATTGGCACCACCGGCCCCTCGCAGGGCGGCGGCAGCAGGGTCCTGCCCGGCAAGAAAATGCCGGGACGCATGGGCTTCCAGCACGTCACGGTGCAGAACCTCAAGGTGCTCAAGGTCGACAATGAGCTTGGTGTTGTGCTCGTCAGCGGGGCCGTACCTGGGCCCAAGGGCCGCACCATCCAGCTCCAGGATTCAAAGAAGCGCAAGGCGCCTGGCAAGCCGTTTCGCGACAGCGCGGTCCAGCTCCTCAAGAAGAGACACCCGGATGCCGAGGCCAAGCTGGAGCAGGCAAGGGACTTGCATATGCAGCTCAAGGAAGAGCGCCAAGCGCAATCTGCTCAACTATAAAGGGACAAGAAAAAGCAATTTGTTTTGGACGAAAGATGGGGATGCGGGCTGGAAAAACAAGGCATTGGTGTAAAACAACACTCGTCATTTGAAGCGGATCTTTGGTTGTTTTCACTTGTATTTATAGATGTACACATGAATTGATAGCTATTATACAGTTGTCGCGGAGACGTCCACTTGATCAAATATCCGACGCTAAGCAGAGATTGTGTTGTTTAAAAATGCTTGCCCAGTTCCTCCTCCTCCTCCTCCCTCACTTGTTCAGCGCACCCTGCTGCCTGAAGCCCCTCTGAACCGGCTCCTCGTCGAGCGGCGGCAGCGCGTCGTCGGCCAGCAGGCTCCTGAAGGGATCACCGTCCTCGAGCAGGTCGATCCAGGTCCCGTCCTCTGTGCGCAGGCTCCACTCGGACGTCTCAAAGAGGCTGCGGCTGGTCGGGCGGCGGCTCGTGAAGCGCATGAGGGCGGTGCCCTTGGAGCCGCGGACCGAAAAGGTAATGTCGATGCGGCCCTGCATCTGGTTCATCTCGCCGCCGATCCACGGAATCTGGTGCTTAAAGTAAATCTCGTCGCCGAGGACGGCGCGCGCGCGCGGCGACGTGCGCAGCGCGTACAGCGTCGACGATATGACGGGCGACGACGACTTTTGGTAGTTGAAAATGGCAAACGACGAGGCGGCGACGAGCACGGCAAAGAGCGGCAGTGTGCGGCCCCAGCGGAACCCGACCTGGGAAATGTCTGCAGGAATTGGTTTTTTTGTCAGTTTGCGCCTGAGTGTGGGAAGTTGTTGTTGTTGTTTTTGAGAAAGATATAGAGAGAGGCGGCCAGCGTACCGGGCAGCTCGCGATCGGCGCGGCGAGCCATCAGAGGGCCGTCGCCGGCCTTGGGCGCGGGCGTGTTCCATCGTTTTTGCTGGGCGTGGCGGTTACGCAGGCACGAGCGGCTGGTGGTGGTCATGGTCGTTTGCTCGGCGCGGAGCAGACTCGCGGCGATTCGCTGCCGCAGCATTGATGCGGCTCTGGGCGTCATGGTGTGTGTGGATGGTGGAAGTGGACTGATACTTGCTGCGCAGAATTTCGAAGGGGTCGCCGCTCTTGGATCCACGTTCCCGCCCAAACAGCCGCCAGCGGTCGGGCCGGGCGCCAGAAGCTTGCAAAAGACGTTGTCTTGCCGAATGCTTTTGTTTACAGCCTCGCAGCTTGATGTGAAGGCGTGCATAAATGGCGGAAAGGTTTCAGTATCTCGGTCATTAAGAACAGTCTACCATCTGTTTAAACATTTATCAAGTCATATCCGCCAAGTATATAGTAAAAGATGCTCGCGCGATCGACATAAGCAGCCTAAAAGGTGTATTACATACCTAGATAAGTAGTGTAACTAGCACTAATTTTATATAAAAGAGTTAAAATAGCCATTAGAATTGTCAAGTATTTGTACTTTTTTTAATCGGGAATATGTCTCATTTTTATAACTGGATTGTAGCTCAGGATTTTATTATAAAAATTGTATCTCATTTCTGTTCTTTTAATCAGAGCTCCATCTGCTTATTCTACACCCCCGCTTCACCACCTGCTCTCTGCCAGGCGGCTACAACGAGAGGCTCACGTAAGTCATAACAACAATGGTCTGTCATGGGTGGCTCGACTGAATGACAACATCAACTTTATCTAAACATGCCCCAGCAGGTGCTGCGATTCAAAACTGTATCATAAATTGGCAAAAGGCGAACGAGGGCACCATAGTATCGTTACATGAATTATTCGATGGTCGTGGGGAGTGAAAACTTGAGGAAAATCACATATTTATTAACAAAGTACGGTAATACTATGGGATAACGTGGGCAGCTTCCCAAAAAATCTTGCAAAGCCTTTCCATAGCCGCGGTCGCGTAGGCTCAGAATCGAATCAATCACCAAGCTACTTTCCAACGAATGAACTCGGGTATGGGGGAACTGCGACGCGGACCAATATCATCATGTTGTACATGGGCTCGACGTAAATACCAATAGAATAGCCCGACGACTGCCTAAAGTTCAGCCTTGAGCGGTGCGCTGCACGCCCCACGATCGGTGATGCAGTCTCGTCCACTGAAGGGGGGGGTTTACTTGTCTAGATGGAACAACCTGGGTCTGACCTAGAGTACAGCATTCATGTCAACATCACAGTCGCTCCGTGCTCTTCCACGGCCCTGAAACTCAATGCGCCAACGCTCCCTCTGTAAAAGGCTCGTACACCCACTCATAGTCCGCCCAGCGGTCCTTGCCCGTCTTCTTGTACTCCATCTTTGTAATCCGGACGCTAAACGGATGCTCGCCCGTCATCATCGTTGTCGTCACCGGCTCGGGTGGCTGCTGCGGACGGAGTCGGCGCTCGCGCAGGCCCTGCCATGTATACCATTTCTTTACGCTCCGAGGGTATCGATGTACGAAGCGCGCGTCCGTGACCGTCTTGATGCCCGTCACCATGTACAGCGGTTTCTGATGCTTGTGCCTCGTGAGCCAGTCCTGCACGGCCGCCGAGGAGACGCGGGTTCTGGTGTAGTCTTTGGCGGTGGGAGACGCGAGCTCGACGGTGTGCATGGTCGGCGCCAGCATCTGCATCGAGTAGGTCACGGGGCCGCCTCTTCCCCTGGCGCACCGCATTGTGAAGAATTCGTTGCGCTTTGTGGCCTCTCGGATACGCGCGGGTTCGAATTGGGGTGTCTCGTGCCGCGTGTTGAGGATCTGGGGATTCTGGAGCTGATCGATGATGGCGCCAATCCACATGTCCGGAGGCAGAGGATTGCTCAAAACATGGTACTGGCTCTCTAGTGGCGGCAGCTGGTCGTCAAGTTTGGAGTAGCTTCCCTGACAGGTGTATTTCCAATTTCCGCTATTCATCCTACAAGGTCAAAGGAAGAGGTGCGTGGAAGGGGTATGTGACTGACGGGAAGATCCAGACATGACAAAAGTAAGGCAGTCACAAACGTAGAGGTTAAGTTTGCTTTGATCACAATGCTGTGGTACTACCTGTCACGCTCGCATCACTACAAATCTCCAGTAGTCCGGCATGTTGGTTGCATCACAAAGAAACGCGCACGTGGCGTATTCCAGCGCTGAGCCACAGTCAATATTGTATAGAGTCGGGCTATATCATGGTGTATTGAAACAGTTGCCGATTTCTCGCGCACGATGAACGTTGGCGCATGTAGTTGGTGAGAAATCGCCGTCCAATTTTGAGACTTGTCGTGAACGACGGGGCTCACATCTTGAACGAGGTGCAAGAGAGGGGCGCGGCTGTAGCTAAAATGGCCTAACGGGAGATGCCGGCCGGTAACCGGAGGCAGGTACGGATAAATAACTGGTAACTACTAATGGAGTAGAGTGGATAACTCAACAATTGACGATTTGCCGTGTTGAGGCAGAGACGGATCCCAATGGATAGCAGAGTTGCGAGGGTTTCCGATAATCTTTCAAATATGCTATACTTGACCTCTTTTTCTTTTTCGTTTTCGCGCCAGAGCCTTATGTTCTACCACCTGTGATATGTCTGGTAATTGCCGCAATCATGGATGACAGCCTCGACGTGTTGCACAAGAGAAAAAAAAGAAACCCAAAAGAAAGAAAACGCGAAGAAAAAACCCCAAATTATCAATCTCAAGCCAATATTAAGTTGTAGTTGAAAAGGCTACATGTACCTTGCACTGAGCCAGCTTTGGGCCGCGCCGATGTCGCCTGTATCTGGAGATACGGGCGTACATACGAGTAGAGCTGCGGCAGCGAATGCAGTGGAGGATGAGGGCATTGATTGACGAAAAAAAGTCCTTCGAGAATGATTGAAGGTTCAGCTACAGCTCATCAAACGTCTATATCATTTTCCCAGGATTTTGCTGACATTTTTGCGTCGTCTTGTCTGTAACGAACCATGTAGTCACCAGAAAGCTGCCTGTGTCTAAATAGCGCCCGAGACCCTAAATAGAGCATCGCTTGCTACAGGGTCTACAGTGCTTGCAGAGGCCTTTTTTGCACGTGCTTTAGTGCCCTCCACTCCCCCGGACAATCACGGCCAGCGCCGCCGAATAGCCTCGGCCAAGCAGCGCAGCACAACCGTGTCAGACGCCGTCTGCTGCTCCAAGGCCACCGGTCACGGGTCGCAAGTCGCCGGTAGCTTCTAACAAATTGCTGACTACCTACCTGCGGAAATGGTTCCCCAGAAAGTGCGCGACTATCTGACATGTGCTGTAGCCTATCTCCATAGCTGTTCCTCTCTTCCTGCATCCATCCGTCATCGCTCAATTCTGCCTCGCCTTTGACAGCGACGCACTTGGCCACCTCTTTCAGTTAGAGCCGCAGACTTGTCTAGAATCAACTTTCGCTTTCGCGTTGCACCTCGTATGTCCCGATTCCCAGAGAGCGTTGAGCGCCCATTTCCCGAGCTTCTGACTCAGCACCATCTGGGGCTGGTGTGCGCTGTCCAGCCACACCTGGAGCACCTGGAGAGCTCTCAACCGTTTGCCCTCTGGCGCAGAGAGAGCTCCAGCCAAGTTGAACGCCAGCCTAGCGGGCTCAGCCACTACCTTCCTCCTTCTTCTACCCCCGTCCTCGTCTCCCTTTCCCTTCTCCAATTCATCCCCATTGCATTGCAGCATAGCTAACGCCCTTCTCCTTCATTACCCCCCTTCGCAAAGAAGCACCCTCTTTCCCTTGGTCAGGGACACCCCTTTCGCAGCAAAATCTCGCATTCGATCATGGTTGCCGCCGCCGCTCCGTCCGCCTCGGGAGGCGACAAGTTGGAGAAGCAGCCCGTCAAGTTCTCCAACCTGCTCCTCGGCGCCGGCCTCAACATGTTTGAAGTCACCACCCTCGGCCAGCCCCTCGAGGTCACCAAGACCACCATGGCCGCCAACCGTGGCGACGGCTTTGCTGCGGCCTTGGGACGCATCTGGTCTCGAGGTGGTGTTCTCGGCTGTACGTCTCTTTTCCTCGCTCTCCGCGCATCCGTCGCGCACATCAACTAACCCACCCCTCACAGTCTACCAGGGTCTCATTCCCTGGGCCTGGATCGAAGCCTCCACCAAGGGCGCTGTCCTCCTCTTCGTCGCCTCCGAGGCCGAGTACTATGCCCGCTCCTTTGGCGCCTCCCAGTTTGGCGGCGGCATCATCGGCGGCATGACGGGCGGCGTCGCTCAGGCCTACGCCACCATGGGCTTCTGCACCTGCATGAAGACGGTCGAAATCACCAAGCACAAGCAGGCCGCCGCGGGTGTCAAGCCCCAGTCCACCTTTGCGACCTTTATGGACATTTACCGCAAGGAGGGCATCAAGGGCATCAACAAGGGCGTCAACGCCGTCGCCATCCGCCAAATGACCAACTGGGGCTCCCGCTTCGGCCTCAGCCGTCTCGCCGAGGGTGGCATTCGCCGCGTCACCGGCAAGGGTGACAAGGACAAGCTGAGCACCGCCGAAAAGATTGGCGCCTCCGCCATTGGTGGTGGCCTCTCCGCCTGGAACCAGCCCATCGAGGTTATTCGCGTCGAGATGCAGTCCAAGACGGACGATCCCAACCGCCCCAAGAAGATGACAGTTGGCAACACCTTCCGTTATATTTACAACTCCAACGGTGTTGCTGGCCTCTACCGTGGTGTCACCCCCCGCATTGGTCTTTCCATCTGGCAGACTGTCTGCATGGTTGCCTTTGGTGACATGTAAGAATCCTCCACAATTCGCATTGAAACATCCGCTAACCCATAACTTTTTCCTTCAGTGCCAAGACATATGTCGAGAAGCTCACCGGCGACAAGGCCACTGCCAAGCATTAATCGGCGTTGACCTTGATTTTTTTTTCTATCTTTTTTTCTTCTGCTGCAAAAAGACGTGCCAAACTATAGAGCCATGTATCGATTATTAATGACGATGGAATAGAAGAATTTTGAAAAAGATGAATTACTATTGTTTGTACGAGTTTGATGCTCTCTTGCCATGTTTATGCTCGATGCGAGTATAGACAGGCTTCTGCTGCATGTATTGCAACAGAATGTTGCAGCTCCGTCACTAGTAAAGATGCGCGTGCAGATTGAACAACTTGAAATGAATTCACAGACTTGCCAACTAGGTGCATTCATCTATTTGACGAGGTCTTGTAAGTTGAATAAATATAAACATATTCATACATGAAATGTACATGGATAAAAACATCTTACCCTGCTGGACCCAACCCAGTCCTCCGCCAGAAAAAAGTCCATGAAAGGAAAATGCATCTCTACCTTTTCTCGAGCAACAGAAAAAAAAAAGAAACAGAAAGAAGAAAAAGGAAGAAGAAAAACTGCCCAAACCATAATGCCCTCGTCGCAGAAAATCAAGGCTCCGGTTCCATGTCGCATGCATCTGCATCATCATATATCGCTGGCGAATCCTCGTACGTAAACCCCCAATCCTCACCAGCATCGCCGATATCCAGCAACGCCCCCGCACGCACCAGATCCTCCCAATCAGCCTTGTCCAGCGCTGCGACGTCAAAGTCCCGCGCTACATTGCCCCGGTGTTGCTGCTCCGTGGCAGCGTCCACGACCGCCGGCGCCGGCGCGAGCCGCCGCAGGGAGCGCCGCCGGAGACAGGCCGCGCCGCCGATTACGCTGTGCCGGCTTTCCAGCTGCAGGCGCTCGTACTTGGTGAGGAGCGGCGCGGCAGGGTCGTCATCGAGGTGGGCGTCGTGGAGAAAGTGCCCCGAGGCGGCGTACCGTGGGCCCTGCACGGCGCCGATGACGGGGTTGCGGTGGAGTGTCAGCTGCTGTGTATCGAGGTATCTGCGGCGCGCATACGTCGCTGAGTCTGCCGTGTCGTCGTCGTCGTTGTTGTTGTTAGGGCCGTCGAGCGGCATGGCGTCTGGATCATGTACGGGCGGTGGGGGAGGCGGATCGGGGTGTGACGTAAACAGCCTACCTCGGTGTACGAGCTGCTTGGTGATCTGGTGGACCTGGCTGAAATGCTCCTCGAACTGTTTTTCTTTTATAGTGGAAAGGAGGAACAGACGACCCGTGGCATCGCCAATGGCGAGTTTGCTATGATCCGGCGAGAAGCTGCCGCAGGAAATTGGGCCAGGAGCGCGCAGCAGGTCGCGTACAAACGGCTTACGTTTGTTGCGAATGTTCCACACCTTGACCACGCCGTCGCTGGAGCCGGTATACAGCCTGCTGAGATCGCTGCCCCAGGCTGTGAACTTGACGCCCGTGTCCTCGCGCTCTCGTTCCTCGGGCTGCACCACCTCTTCCAACGGGCTGCCATGCTTGAGCACGTGAATCGGCTTGTCGCCCAGCGCCATATCCCACACGTACACCTTTCCATCCGTGCACGCGGCGGTAATGTAGGCGCTCTGCATCGAGTTGGATACGATGCTGAGCTCGTTAATGTCCGATGCGAAGCAGTCGAGCTTCTGGTACTCGCTGTACGCGCCGTCTAGATGATGTTCCCTGTCTTGCCTAAAGACATGCACCTGCGTGCGCACGCCTTGGTCGATGTGGAGGCCGACCGGCGAGGTGCCAACGACGAAGCCGCAGACGGTCGGGTGCCACGCCACTTCGAAAACGTTGGCTGTTGTTGCCGTCAACACAGGGACCTTACAGCGATCCCGTGCATCCCACAGCATGATTTCGCCAGTCTGCAGCTTGTCATCGGGAATATCCTGCTCGTCGCCGCTGAAGCTGCGCGGAGAATAGCCGATGAGGAGGAGATGTTGCGTGCCGGGTGCAATTCCCCATTGAACTGTCGCCGGGCAATATGCCCATTTGCCGGACCCATCAGCATCGTTTCGTGAGCAGGATATCGAGTAGTATGAGCTCTCGGCAATATTGTTCGGGTCTATGGTGTAGATGCGGATAGCTTCAGTTGTCGTATCCGCAGCCGCAGCAACGCGACCGGAGCCATCCTTGGCTGCTGCGACAAAATTGACGTTGCCATTGTGCTCAAACGTCGCGACGGCTTGCATGGAACCGCCATCCTCGTCCACTTTCCATACCTTGATGGTCTTGTCGAAACTCGAAGTGTACGCAAAGCCATGTACTTTATCGTAGTCTGACGACACCACCGACGAGTATATCCATGGGTCTTGGCTCTCACGCATCGCCTCGGAAGAATTCTCGCCCTTGGTGACGCGTGGTCGGGGGATCCGGTGATCGGGAAACGCACGCAAAACGGCCTTTGATGTCGAGCAGAGGAGCAGATTGCCCGCCTTGTTATATTGTTGATTATGAGCGTCAGAGTGCGTCGTAGTGCCGCAGAGAATATTATGGTGTGGAACCCAAGTCATAGTCGAAATGTCGCCAGCACAGTTGGTAAATTCGGCGAACTGGCCAATGGCGTTCTCCAAGGCATCCTCGCGTATCTGTTTGAAACTGGACCGAAAGTTGACGTAGCGCCGCGTTCGGCCCATGCCAGCGTTGCCCGCGAGCTCTCGGGCAAACAACAGGGATGATAGCTGACTCTCCCGCTGATGGTCCTTGTTCTCCTGCGTAGCCTCTCGGTGGAGGGAGAGAATTCTGGCGCTCTTAGGGTCGGCAGCCTTGTCAGCCAGTAAATCAGAGCAGAAACCACGAACGTCCTGCTCCGTGCGACCAGGCAGCTTCCCATCCACAAGCGAAGGCACGGGATATTCTAGACACAGCTGCCGCAGCGCAACGCTGGTGCGGGGAATATCGAACTTAAGATAGCGAGTCATCTCGCCGACCATTTTAGCAATTTCGGCAGCTGAGAAATCAACATGATAGACTGCCGGTCTGTTGCGAAGGTGTTTAGCCTTTGCAAACGCAATCCGGCTTCCTTGTTGAAGCGCATCGCGGTCTAGTGTGGAGAGATATGGCCGCAGGGCCAATCGCGTCCATTGAGGATCTGGCCGCGGTGATGTCTCCCTCCTGACGCGTGGCTTGTAAGGCTTGCGCAAAGGGCGGCTGCTTCGACTTGGCGTCTGTGCTGGCGTGAGACCAAAGGTGGTAGGCAGTGCAGGAAGCACAGAGTTTACAGAGACTGCAGGGGTCTGGGGCACTTCAGATACTTCAGAGACTGCAGGGGTCTGGGACACTTCAGATACTTCAAAGACTGCAGGGGTCTGGGACACTTCAGATACTTCAGAGACTGCATGGTTTGCAGGGACCGGTGGGACTTGATCAATCGAAGGCGATGCCTTCTGTTCTTGCTTGATGACCACGGGCACATCATCACTCGGCTCAGCAACGCGGTATTCCTGTTTTAACAGTTAGTGGACTGTTGCTTTCTGATTGGGCATGAATAAACCGGTCTCACAGGTAATAAAGAGAGCTTCTCAGCCGTCTCTAAGGCTTGCTGCTCTATCGTTGCGGCATCATCAGGCATCATCAGACTGGGATCGCTGCCAATCTTGGCGAAAAAGTGCTTGCTTAATATATCGGCAGCCTAGTCAAGAGCATTAGCACATGTTATTAGGCTGTCCGCCTTTTGACAGGATATGTACATACCCGGATGGCAATCTCATCCCGTTTGAGCCCGGTGGGTGGTAATGTATTCACTGCATGTATGACATGCGGAAGCAGCCGCGTGCGGAACTCCGTCATAAACCTCTCTTTGCGAGCCTGCGAGCTCGGGAAGCCCCCTAGGTTCGATGGGCTCAGCCGCTGTCTCTTGGCCGCCGCTCCCTCCTCTGATAACTCCCTCTCCACCTGCCGGTGCTTGGAGCAGCCGCCGGTGCGCTGGCTGCTGCTGTTGTTGTTGCTGCTGCTGCTGCTGCCTCCTTGAGGGGGACGCGTCGCGGCAGCTCCAAGATCCTTTAGGACTAAACTGACAACGCCTTTAGTGACATTAGGATCGTTGAATTTCGGTACGGTATACCAGAGCTCCCCTCTGCGATGTGAGTTCATTGCTTCGAAGGCGCTATATCGCGGGCGATCAGATGCGCGTCACGCCTGGCGCGACATCCATTCACGGGAGGCGGATAGCCGGCTAATGACCCCAGGAAACAATCTCAGGTAAAGAAGACGAAAGCTCTGGGCTGGAATCGCGTGCTCTTGTTGCTTTAGACGCGTCCTATTCGTCGCCAGCGATGCTAATGGTTGTCTGCTCGTCTTCCTAAGAAGGTTTAAGGAGGTGCGGGGCGACGCTGCCACTGAATGAAGTTATATTAGCGCCTACAATATTAGTCATCATTAAGAAGTCCAGGGTAAGCTAGAGCTGTATGCATGGACCCACTTTTAAGACTGCTATGTTAAGGTCAGGCTTATAAAAAAAATGTGAAGAGAAAAGAATTATGTTTTAAACATGCAATTGTAGCATAAAGAGTAAAAGAGTAGCTAGTATTATCTAGATGGGATTAAATTGAACAGGCGCAAATAGAAGTCGTGGTGAAGAAGCACGTGCTCTATAGCGAACATAGGCGAAAGTGTAGGCAATATATACGATATCAAGACATGTCGCGAATCATCATTTTCAAGGATGCAATCCCATAGTGCATTACTTAGGCATTTATAGCGCTGCAATTGCAATTTACTAAATGCGCAATAAAAAGTGCAAATCCGCAGCGCGTGTTTGCGCAGCATGCAGCTTGCCCGTGCCGCTGCTAGTGGGGGCTGAAATTTAGCGATCAAATTTTGAATTTCTACTCATAGCTAGGATATCTGTAGCCAATTAGAGCGTAGTATTTTTGGCCACACCCGCTATCCCTAAGGTACATAGCACACGCCTTATAATCACGCGCCATCTACAGCATAACAACATCGCCAACAACGCCGCCAACAACGCCGCCAACAACGCCGCCAACAACGCCGCTAACAGCACTATAGAAAGTAACGCGCGGAGAGGGCGACGGCGAGAGCGACGGCGAGAGCGTTAGCGAGAGGTGATAGTAAGAGGTAGGTAATAGTAAGAGGAGAGATGGCGAGAAAAGTCACTATTCTATGGGGCTGCCTCCAAATGCCACGCTCTGATTAGCTGTAGGCCTAGTTATGAGTAGAAATTCAAAATTTGATGCTAAATTTCAGCCCCCGCTGCTAGTAGGCAGCGCAAAAGCTTAGAGGAGAAGCAACCGCAGCTAAGGATCCATGGTGTGCGTAAAGGGATGTTAAAATAAAATCCGTGATATTCTAGGCAGTTTTAAAAGCATTCTTCGCCCATATAGCTTGGTCTAGCTTGTATTAGATCAATTCACTCTGTAATATGGTGGCTTTAAGGGGTCGCGTGAAGTCTAAAACTGTTTGCTTGGCGAATGACTAGGGACCCCGCTCGAGAAGAAATAATGTAGATCATGTAACTAGGTTATAAGCGATAACTATGTAGTCGTTTCTTGCCGTGAAGAGGGTCAGGGCCCTCATATTCATATTTACGCAGTCAAGCCGTGTAGCTAGCCACCAAGGCCGAACCAGCAAAAGAGCATACCAAGAGCAAAATCAGCACACACGTTAATCAGTCGTTCATATCATGTCAAGGCTCTAATGGCCAGTCTTTACCACAGCCAAGTCCCAAACTGCTTACGCATGCGGCGCTCGGCTCCGGAGGTCTTGTCTCCGCCATTCGCTTTGGCCGTGGGCCCATTGTTACTGGCGCCGGTGACGACAAAGAGCTCGCCGGAGCTGTCGCTCGTCATAAATGTGCGCCCCTTGCCGTCGAGCCAGAGACCGGCCGGACGGAAGCACTTGCCGGGGCACTCGGCGTTGTCGGCGTTCCACAGGAGCTTCTCCTCGGCGTCGTCGCTGTCTGCCTTGGCCACGGGCTGTCCGTCGGCAAAGCTAACCCGGCTGAGTCTGTATCCGTTGGGGGGTTGGCGGTTCCTGGCCCTTCATGTCAGTGATTGGATGTGTCATCGGGCGGGGTCAAGGAATCCTACCAGCTTCCGTGAATAGCAATTAGCGCCGCGCTACCGTCGTTGAGAAACTTGATATCCAGAGGCGCCAGGTGAGATCCCAAGGTGAGACGCGGCGCAGTCGCGTTCTCGCGGCACCAGTCGTCCGTGTAGCCGGTGATGTGGTCGCCCGTCATCTGCAGACCAACTCTGGGGCCGCCTTCGATGGAAAAGCTCTTGACATTACTGGGGTCATAGATGGCAACGCAGCCAGGGTAGCCATAGTTGCGACCATATTGCGCGCTCGAGGTGTCGTTGGGCAGACCGTGAAAGTTTAGCTCCTCACCAGGATTGGAGTTGTGAATGTCGGCGCCCTCGCGCTCCATGTTATCGATCGAGTTCTCCACAGTCCACTTGCATAGCAGTCAGCATTCGTGTCCCTTTTCCTCTCTTTTCTTCCTCACGCAGATGTGCACGCAAAGAGTGCGGACTCACAATGTGGCCGTTTGTCGGGTCGTCGGCGACCCCAACGCTGTTACGCAAACCCCAACCCAGCACCTCGCCAGCAGTGTACTCGACCGCCTCAGCGCCATCCTTGACGAGGTCTGCGATTTTAAAAATGCGTAGCTGGCTGCGCCCGGAGGGGATTTCGGCAGTTTCCTTGTCAATGTTTGAGTTGGATCCGCGCGACACGAGCAGCAGATCCGAGTTGTGGCGGGGCACCAGCAGGGTGCGGGAGACGTGGCCGGTCTGTTTCATGCCCTTGATGAGGTGCTTCGCGTTTCCGACAGTGCCCTTGGAAGCGTCGTAGGGGTACGAATAAGTGTCCGAGTCCGACGAGACAAACAGCGTCTTGCCGTCACCGGAGAGTGCGATGCCGTGGTTAAGCTGTCTATGGGGTCAGTGGGCCTCCTTCAATTAATCTACGCTTTGTGATGTAGCGAATGCAATCATTCACTCACAGTACTGTCGTCAATCAGCTGCGCGCTCGACGAAACGCAGACATCGAGGCCTTCAGCGTCATCGAGAACCACGCGGGTCACCCCCTTGCCCTTGGACTCGACCACGAGCAGGTTGCCCTCCGAGTCCATGACGACGCCGCGCGGCTTAGCGAGACCATTCTGCAAGACTTTAAAGGCAACGCCGTCGGCAGTCTGAGGGTTCGAGGCTGGTGCTGGGCCGGGACAGGCCGTGGCGGCGGCTGTCTGTGCGACCGCGGCGATGGCAACGACGAGGCTATGTAATAACGTCATCGCGGCGTGCTCCTGCAGAAAACTAGCCGCAAATATTCAATGCTCAAGGTTGGAGAGAATTGGCAAGCGGGAGAGGAAGAAAGAGGAGAACGCGGAGATGCGTTAACCCTTTAATCGATCGGCGGCTCAAAGAGATGCATTCTTGCTTTGTGCCAACGCCCGGCGCAAGCTTGTCCGTCCGCCCGTCGCTTTGCCCATGTCTACCTACTAGGTACCTACCTATTCCGTCTGGTCGTAATCGACAGGCGTTGTGGCGTCTTGCTCTGAGGCCAAGACGCTGGGGTAGTAGCGGCGGGGGGGCGCCAAGCAAGCTTCTGTAACGCGGCGCCAAGTAGGAAGCCTCGGGGAAAGTTGGGGTTGCTGCTGCTGCAACTCTGGAAGATGATTACATAGTTTCGGTCGGGCCTCCCACTACTGTCAACTGATTGCATGGACGGGATTCGCGCTCGGTATGGAGTAAAGTGGGAGGAGGATACGAAGCAAAGCCTGCATCGCGCTAGCGGCATGGCCATGACCAATCAATGGACGGCAGCAGAGGATCCGAGCAGTGTGTCGGAATGCCTTCCTTTAGTTTCACAACTCCTCCAGTCAGAGCATAGCGTCGACCGACAGCTCAGCGCTGGCATGATTAAGCATAATAATGCCTTCCCTGTGTCACGCCTTCTCCACAAGCAGTTACGCACCAAGACAACGTAAGACACAATATAAGACACATATAAGACACAGGCTTGTTGCCGAGGAAAAACAGACTTCAACCCATTAATTGTGACTGCTATCAATGGTGTCGAGTTAATTTCGCACTCATTAATAAGTGTATATTACTAATGTATTCGATGTCGGTACTCCGTAAGTTACGCGGTGGTTGCGTGAAATATAGGCAGGTTTAGTGCTATTTACTGTTATTATATAAGGGGGTATAGGCGCTACAAAAAGTGTGGCCCGTTCATTTTCAAGCGTACAACTCAATATTTACAGTGGTCACATTCTGTAAACAGGGAGAGACTCCCAGGAGAGGCGGGGGAGGCGGGGGAGGCGTCTAACCCTTGATTCAACGAGGGGTTCTGGCGCAAAATTCCGTGAATCGAGTGGATTTTATATCCGTGTTGCCTTTTATCTCAGCTATCTTCGTCACTACTATCATTACCATGACTATTGTACTTGTTTCTATCGTAGTCCTCGCTAACCTCTTCCTCGCTGTTATATCCGTCATTGAGACCCGTACCCAACACAGCCATCGCGAGGACAGCCATTAGATGGCGTATAGTCTTCGCTCTTGTAAATTCCCGTGGGACACTCAATTAGTAGGGGCACGGCCGACGATGCAGTCCTCGCGTAATCTCTGGCGCCGGCGCTCGCGTGCGTACGAGCCACCCTATCCGGGATGCATACTCTTGTATGCGATGATGCTCTTCCAGCCTCATGAGAGCCTCCCAACGCGCCTCTGTCGCTAGTAATGAAAGAGAGGACGAGATGGAGGATTTCGGGTAAAAGCAGCGGATTGCGCGCTGTTGAAATTTCGGGCAAGGGACATCATAAGAAATACATGTCAAAGATAAATCTACAGACGCAGGTGCCGTCCATGCCGCCCGGGAGGCTCTTTGTCAAGATGAACCCTTGGAACAAGATGGCGCGCACCTATCAGTTTTGGTTCTCGCATCATTACAAGGAGCTGGACAAGGCGGTCAATGCAACTGCTCGCATGGAAGTGGGAAAAACTGAGTGGGATGTGTCGCAGTGTAGACAGATGGAGGAGACGAGTGATAACAAGTTCATTGGTTCATTGTTTAAAAAATTTGTACATTTATGCTAGCATAAGATCCGCGAGAAACTATATGGCCTAGCCGAAGGTTACACGCCAGAGAGGCAGAGGTAGGGAGGCAAGGGGATATTACCAAACTTCACCAGATGGATGACAAACATGAAGATGAATTGTACTCTCAAACTGAGAGCAGTTCTATATAATCGCAGGACATCAAAATTTCCCCCACTATTCTATTTATTCGCTAAGCATACAATGAAAGACGCAGCCGCCAACCGAGATTGTGCGACTGGCCTTCTCTATCCTTTGGTTTTTCTCCTCGTCCTTGCATCGTAATCGTATTTACAGCTTAAACTTGCTAGGCTCCTCAGTGGCCTTGATCTCTGCATACAAGCGCTCAATGTCATCGCGGAAAGCCTTGGCGGCCTGCGGGCGCTTGAGCTTGAGACTAATTTTTACACGTTAGTACAGCAAGTGGTTTCGCGAATGCAGTCAACTTACGTAGGAGTCAACAGGCCATTGTCGGGCGTGAAGGGGTCGAGGACCAGGTGAACGTTGCGAACGCGCTCCCAGTTGTTAAACTTGTGGCCACGGCCAATCTTGTCGAGCACCTTGAGGACAGCCTCCTTGACTTTGGGGTCCCTAGCAGCGGCGTTGATGCCAGCGACATCGCCGGCGGTAATATTTTTGCCGAGAACCTTGCTGACAAAGGGAGGGAAGTTCTCCGGATCGACACCGAAGATGGCGACGAGGGTGGATTCCTTGGGGTCACCGTGCACGTAGGCGGTGGCGACAATGTTGGTGTTGCCCAGATACACGTTCTCGATACGCTCGGGAGAGATGTACTCGCCCTGGGCGAGCTTGAGAACGTTCTTCTTGCGGTCAATGATGCGAAGACGGCCAAGGCTATCAATCTCACCAATGTCGCCAGAGTGGAACCAACCGTCGGCCTCGAGAACCTTCTGATTCTCCTCGTCGTTCTTATGGTAGCCTTGGAACAGGGTGGGACCGCGCATGAGAACCTCACCGCGCGGGTTGGGCTTATCATCGACGCTATAGTTGTAGTCGGGGACAGACTCGAGGCAAAGCTCCAGACAGGGAAGAGGAGGTCCCAGGTTGCCAGAAGAGTAATCGCGGCCGAGCTGGACAGTAGCTCCAGCATACGTCTCAGTCATGCCGTAGCCCTGGCGGAACTCGTTTCCGAAAGCAGCACCGAGGAACTCCTGCACGTCGGGGTCGAGCTGGGCGCTGCCGCTAATCATAGAGCGGACATTGTCAAGACCAAGAGCGGCGCGAACCTTGTTGGTCCATAGTCTGTCGTAGAAGAAGTGTGTGTTGGTGGTGCTTCCGGGAGGCTGGCGCATGTAGCCCTTCTTTACGTCGATAACATGTCTAGAGAGAGCACCCCTGAAACCGGGGGCTTCAACGGTAGCGGCCTTGATAGCCGAGTTAAAACGGTTAAAGAGACGAGGGACAGACGGGAAGGATGTGGGCTTCAGGAGCTTCAGATCGTCAACAAGACCGAGAACGTCACCACGGAAGAAGCCGACAGCGGCGCCGGAGACGAGAGCAAGCTGGTCAATCATGCGTCCGTAGATATGGGCGAGAGGCAGGTACGATATGTGAATGTCGTTGGCTTGGACGTTACCCATGGAGCGGGCACCGTTGATAGCCGCGACGGCATTGCCCTGGTGCATGACGACGCCCTTGGGAGGACCAGTAGTGCCGGACGTGTAGTTGATTGTGGTAAGGTCGTTCCAAGTGGGGGGTCGAAAGGCGCGGCCGCTCTTGAGGCCAATCTCCTCGAGCTCCTGAATTTCATAAAGCTTGAGGCCACTTTGAGCGGCGATATCCTTCAGGATGTTACCGGGGTTCTTGTCTTTGTGCTCGCCCTTGTTTAAGGCGTCCAGCGAGACAATGACCTTTAAAGTGGGTACACGGGAAGCGAGCTTGATGAGGACGGGAATATGGTTGGCTGAGCAAGCAACGACGGGGAGCTCGGCGTGGTTGATAATGTACTCGGTGGTGTCGGGGCCGAGTGTCTCGTAAAGCGAAACACTGAATAGGCTCTGCGAGGTACAGGCCATATCTGAGGGAAGTGTTGTTAGAAAGCTGAAGCGTGAAACCGAGAGGTCAAACATCAGCCCTTACCGACTAGGTGCCACTCTGGAGTGTTGGGAGACCAGATTCCAACGCCGTATTTGCTGTTGGTGTAGCCGGCCTGCTGAACAACGTCGATAATACCAGCACCGAGGTTCTTGCGGCGCTCGCCCATCTCTGCGTATGTCATCCAATCGAACTTGTTCTCGTGCTCTTGCGTGGCGGGATTCCACTTGCGCACACCGAGCGCCTTCCTGGTGCCATATTTCTTGATGGCGAGCTCGAGCAGGTCGTGGACAGACTCAACTTCGGGCTCAAGCCTGGTCAGGAGCGGCTGGTCGCGAAAGCGCCAATGGCGATAGACGGCGGTGCGATTGGGGCGCTCGGAGCCGGGGATGGGGACAGCATGAGGAGTGCCGACTGGCGGCGGCGCGCTGATGTCGGCAATTATCTGTTCGGCGGTTTGGGGAGCCATGGCTGCGATGTTGTGTTGAGGAATCTATGAGAAGAGCAGCGACGCCAGATTAGCCATGAGCGGGTTTCGTTGAGGCGATGCGGGCGGGCCAAGCTAGCGGGCGAAGGTGCAGACTTACGGGCGACGAAAGGGTGCAGAAGAAAAGAAAGACGCAAGTTGTCTTCAATCGAGTCAGGCGAGGGGGGGAAACTCAGAAAGATGACAAACTCGCTGCTCGTCTTTTGACAACAGAAAAGACGCAGGAATGTCAGAGAGAAGGGGCCGGCGATTGGATCTTTTGATGTAGACGCAAGCCAAAATGTTCATATGTCTTGCGCCCAAATTGGTCATGAAGTCCGGGGCACCACCCACACTAGCACTGGCCGAGGTTACTGGTGCTAACTTATATGGGGATGTTATGGGGTGCCTCGGCAGCAGCAGCAGCAGCAGCAGTAGCAGCAGCAGCAGTAGCAGCAGTAGCAGCAGCGCGAACTGGGGCCGCTTGGTAGTTAGGTCTTCTGTCAATGAAAGAAGAGGTTGGTGCAGAAGCATTCGCGACAACGCCAATGATGGATTTCTGGTGCAGTCTTTGGCGGCGGGCCATAGACGATTGAGAGAAGCGAAAGGTGAGGTGAGCCGTGCAGTCAACAATAACCCCTGGTGGCTCAAAGTAATTCCGGCGCGTTGTCTCGGTCTTCAATTTGACATTGACTTTGAGGCCCGCCCACATGTCTCTACAAAGTGCTCCAACGTGCGGCTGGCTCGGTGGCTTTCGGGGCGAAGTCCGTAATCGAGGGGAAGGCCTGGGGTTTGCTAGATGTAATAAGGCGGGCGTACCGTAGCGCTGGCCGTGCTGAGCCGAAACACCGGTTGACGGAGAGAATTATATTCAGGGGCCATGAGCTCGAGAGCTGTTGCGGGATTGGTGATGATGCTGTAGATGGCAATGGTAAATCTGAGATATGTTCTGTCGTACGCTGTTTGCCTCTGTTCGATGTCTCTTGTCAAAAAGAGTCCGCCAGCTGGCAGCGGCCCGTCACAGCCCGCGACTGACCGACTTGCTCATCTTCACATGCTGGCAGCTTATTCCTTCACTGACAGCAACCCGCTCGCTACCTTTGCGCCCACGCAGAGTACCTACGGCTGATGTCCGATGATGACATGCAAATAATCACAGACTGCAGCAAGCAAGCCGAGCTTCCTTTCTTGCTTCCACACCCATGGATATTGTATGTTGTGCGAAAACTTGGGAATTAATAAATTCGAAAGACACGTACTCCGTACGTTCACGCAATTACCCTAGAAGGCTTTTTTACTAGAACTCACTTTATTAGAACTTTAGTGTCCAATAACGTTGGAATTTTCATCATTACACGAGAATCGGCGTGATTGGTTTAGTGGTAAAATTCTCCGTTGCCATCCGCAACGTCGGGGAGCCCTGGGTTCGATTCCCAGATCACGCATTTTTTTGCCCGCTTCACCTACTTTTGAGTGCATGTAGCAGAGATTCGACTCCGCAGTGCGGCCAAATCTTGAACCCGCGCGGTATTCACCAATTTTCTTTTTGCTTGAGGATTTTCAGCAAGATTTACCCTAGAAATTCGGCCTAATTTTTAAATTGCAGATTGCGCTCGTTTGCCCCTTATCAACTTGCATACCTGAGCAGCCCCTCAATCTCAAACGCGCAACAATGGCTCGCCCATGCCTACTGAAAGGGCCGACTTTAAAGAATCGCTCGCCCAAAAATCGAAAGGATTAGACTAAACTGGTTGATCTATACCACTTTTCTTGAGCCCCATCACTACCATGTAATTTCTTCATCGTGTCGATTTGGAGCATAACTAGGTGTAGGTTTCTGGTCCGAATCCACATGCCAGACGACTTACACTGTCAACAAGACCCTCTCCACAGACGAACAAACGGACAATCGAATCAAACGGCAAGGAGAAAACAAAACAAAAAAGAGGGCCGTCAGTTAAAAAGTAAGCCTCGAGTACTCTTCTTTGGCTTCTCAGCCTTAATCTTTTGTGTTGATTATAAGTTTCTTACGCTAACAATGGATCGCACGGGCATCATCATCCTCCGTGTTTTACAAGGCCTATTGGCTTTGGCCAATTTGGCATTGGCCGCCTATGGTAAGTCTTTCTTCTCTCTCTGCCCGTGGCGGGGTGTCCTGAAGCGATAACTAACAAAGGCGGGCGGCAACAAGTCTACAACTGGTACTCGCGCGTCGCCGACCGATCGAGCCCCGGAGCTCTGCAGTTTCTCGTCTTTGCGCCCTGCGTGTCCATCATCTCCCTTGCCTATCTCGAAATCGCCGTGCGGCAGAAGCGCATGATCATGGCCCACCGGCTGACGTCGATGGGCGTCGAGGGCCTCAACGCGATCCTCTACTTTGGGGGCTTCATCGCCTTTGCGCTGACGCTGAGCGACTCGTCGTCCGACGACGCGACCGCGTGCGAGGGGGCGCTGAGCTGCACGCTCAGCCGGGCCGTCGCCGTGATTGCGGCCGCCGAGTTTAGCGCCTGGATCGCGTCGACGATTTTCGCGGCCCAGGAGTGGTTTCAGAGCGAGGCGCACATGAAGAAGATTACGGCGGCGCGCCGCCAGATGGCCGAAGCGAATGCGAGACTCTAAAAAAAGATTCTGGCCGCAGTTGGAAGCAAAGGAGGGGAAGGAGGGAGGATCGAAATGCGTGGCGGATTGAAATGAATTGGGGAAACACATTCGCATTGAATGAACGTTTTGGTGTCGAGTCATGTCGACGATCAATTCATCCCGTGTCCAGTACATATTCACCAATCACAGCAATGCAATACAGAAGAGTCATTGCGTACGCATACAGATTAATTGTTCATTCATCTCGCATTCTTGTGCCGAACCTCGATCTGCTAGCCTGATCCCGTCTGCAGGCTTCACTCCATGCATTTGAGATGGAGGGTTGCTGACCCTTTGTCGGCAACAAGCCACTCGTTACCCGGCAAATAGGATCGAATCAATATATGCAGCCCCTATGGTTTTTTTCCTGGGGTCCAGAGGACGCTCAACGCCGATATGCGAGTTGTCATATTATGCGGTGCCTAAATGAGCGCGTGCCGCGCCAAACATATAAAATCGTCTCCGCGAGACGGAGTTGGTGCATATTTACACAACAGGGTTGAATTCAGTGATTAATTTACTACCAAAGTTCAGTCTGTTCAATTTGTGGTCAGAGATAACCTGTCCCAGATCCACCAAGTTGACCTGTCCCAGTTTGATTCTGCCGATGTTTCCCCGATAGTAGGCTTGTACTGTGACAAGCCA
>JAEIJG010000178.1:0-44309 GCA_037289395.1 Beauveria scarabaeidicola | reverse complement strand
GTATTTAAGTCACTATATACTAGTAACTACTATAGCTATACTAGGTTATAATACCTTCTACTATAATTCTATATCTATAATAGTATAGACTAACTTTAGTAATTCTTTATATAATATAAGAAGTATTATATCTATTATAAGACATATTATATACTATATAGTAACCTATAACCACTACTACCCCCACTATTACTATTCTACTATATATTACTAGACTTCTTACTAGTACTATTAGAGTTATAAATAAGTAATATATATATAATAGTACTAGTCTATAAATTTAATAAGGCTATAATACTAAGACTACTATAGTATAATACTAAGGCCGCTAATATAGCTAATATTATAGTAGACGCCCTCTTTACCTAGGGCTAGGGTCTACTATAGATTATACTATCTAATAGGGACCTAAAATTCCTATCTATACTATAGTAGCACACCTAGAAGTAGCTTAAGATAAAACTAGTATATAATATAGCCTACTACCTATAGATAGATAAGTAGATAGAGTAGGTAATCTAGACTATTTTCTCTATAATATATATCTATATATTATTACTAATAAATACATTATAATAAGAGATATTTATACTAAGGCTCTAGTTCTAGCTTAATAATACTAAAAGTGCCTCTATAGGACACGCCCCTTATAAGATCCTAATAGGTTTTATCCTATAAGATATAACTAATATACTACTAATAGATATATAGCTAAGATAGGACCTAGTAGATATATATATATCTATATATAACGCTTTAGCTATTACTATAGTTATTATAAAAAGTTATTATAATAAGTAATATAAAATATAATTCTTCTAGGTAAGAGATAATATATTCCTAAGGCTCTATAAGGGCTACTTAACGCTTATATCCCTAGGCTATAAGTTTAGACTATAATTTACTAGACTATTCTAGATTATAGACTATATTAGATATATTATATACTACCTATAGCTACTATATATATAGTATATCTATAATATTATATTAGTAGACTAGCTAGAGCTAGCTAAAGGTATTAAGGCCCTAGATATAGTGACGCTAGACACTAAGCCACTTATAGTCTATATAAAGGACTATTTAATTAACTATATATAGAATATATAATAATAAAAAGGTTATAAGTACTTCTAGGTATACTATAAAGAACTTAACTAGAGCTATAACTAATAGCTTTAGGCTATAAAGCTAGGCGCTAGGGTGGTGGAATTATTATATAAATAGGCTAAAGATAAGTAAATATATTTATAATAGATATAAAATAAAGAAAATATAAATAAGCGCTAAATATTATAATAATAATAATACCTACTTTTTAGTAATATTTTTATATACCTAATACTATATACTTATATTATTATTAGATTACTAGCTAGGCTAGCTATACCTCTTATTCCTTATACTTATATTATTACTATCCCTATTTTATATATCTATACCACACACTATTAGCTATAGATAACCTTAAGATAAGGGGAGACTATTATTATACTACCTAAAGCTATAGTAGCGCGTGATTAGAGACTTACTAACCCTCCGCTACCACTAATACGCCTACTACTACTTACGCTAGAGGTAGTAAAGTATATAGAGGAATATAGTGCTAAGCTTAAAAAAGTTATTATAGATATAATTAAGTATAACCTAAAGGGACTATAGACACTTAAGGGATAGGTAGTATAGCTAGAGTCTACTTATAACCTCTTATAAAAGATAATAGATATAATACCTAAGATACTAAAGCTAGATAAGTAATAGTAAGATAACCTTAACCCTATTAGCTAAGCCTTATATAATATAGCTTATAATATATAGTTATATTTTACTATTACTAATATTCTATAATAGCTATATAGTAGTATTTACTTCTTTTATAGTATAAATTTAGAGAAGGGTAGATAAATAGTAAGTATTATAATAGTTAGACACTTTAATAGGGACCCTAAGACACCACTACTTATCCTACTATATCTAATTATAAAGCGTATCTAGGGTAATATAATTTATACTATATCCTTAATAAGGTATAAGACTATAAATAAATAAGACTATCTAGACTAGGTATAACACTAAGGCGACCACGTCTAGGAAGCCGCCCACACTCTATACCACGCCTAAGGCTATATCCGACCGCCCTAGAGGCAGCCCGCAGCACCTAAGACCCTAGTAGTGCCTGACGACTAAGCCTAAGACCCTATAGCACTAGAGACGCGAGTACCAGAGACGTAGACGCTACTTAACAACCCCGTAGAACTAGAGATCTAAGTACTAGAGACCTAGGCTATAAAGCCGCCTATAGGTAATATCCTAGTATACTAGATAATAGACAGCGCCTAGTAATAAACTATTATAATCCTAGACTTAGATAATAAGGGGGAACTAGCTATAAGGGTAAAGTAAGAACTATTAGTTAAACTAGAAGTAAGTCTAGATTAATAGGAAGGGAGTCTAGATTAATAAGAAATAAGCTTAGACTAATAAAGTATATACTAGGTAAATAATATAGTTATAACCTTACTAGATAGAGTATAGCTATAGCCTATACCTATACTAGCTAGGATATTACTAAAAGATAGAATATAATACTTTGTAGGACTAAATAACCCCTTATACCTATAACTAATAGTAGAGGAATAAGAAGTCCTAAAGTAATTCCTAGCCTTAACTTTTCTAGGTTAGCTAGAAGAGGCGCTAATCTAGTTAGAAGATATAGGCTATCTAAATTACTTCTAATATATATATTTAGCTATCTCTTTCTTAGTCTAGTTTACCCTATACTTATATTAAGTACCTAATACTATAGTAGAATAACTATAGCTATTTAGATATTAAAGAATAAGATTAGTATATTTACTATAGGATATAGTAGGTAAGCTTATAGTAGTTATAGTAAGTAGAAGTTAGAAGGAGAAGAGGCTATATATATTTAAGATATAGATTAGGGAAGTTATATTAGTAAAGGTAATACTTCTAGTAAATAAGAATATAAGAATAATAATAAGAAAGGTATAATAATTTAGGGTTATAATAATAAAAATAGATATAATTATTATAAACTTACTTAGAGATAAAGGATAGTTAATTTAAGATAGACTAAATTATAATAATAATAAAGATAAATATAATTATTATAAACTTACTTAGAGATAAAGGATATAATTAATTTAAGATAGACTAAATTATTATAATTAGAGATTATAATAGTTATTATAGACTTACTTAGAGATAAAGGATATAATTAATTTAGGATAGATTAAATTACTTAGGAGATAGATAAATTACTTAGGAGATAGATAGCGAGGACGCTAGTCTAGAAGATAATAGTAGCTATTATGTGCTAGACCTATATAGGTCTAACCTTTAGCTATTTAGCCACTTAGACCACATTAGCTAGAGAATCAAGTAAGTTAGAAGATACACCATCACAATATGCCAGCGCTACCCGTAACAGTGCCTCGGAATTAGTGCTCTGAATTACCTTATACCCACTGTAGCTATTTACCTACCCCGCCTGTTGTGGCACTAAAAGTGCAGAGGTTTGCTTTTAGTCCCATTCAGTCTACTGGTGTTTGGAATTGATACGGTGATACATAGTCCGGGGACGGAATACTGCATCACCCATATATTTAGGAATTGTTTGCAAAATACTGCTGTGTATGCTAGGACCCTCAAAATCAGGCACCGCCGCGTCCACGTGCGGCAGAATACAAACGGCCAATATCCCGCTTCCACTGCTTGATATTCGGGCGAAGGATACGGCGATCATATGTGTACAGGCCGTTGAGCTCGCCTTCAACATCGGTAGTCTGCGTGTAGATCGCACCACTGCAGGCGTACATCTCAATTTGCTCCTTGAGCTCCCTGAACAGCACACCGGTGCGATAGTTGTACGCTTCTAGATTCTCATCCATCTCGTACGTCTGGCGAATCTCATCAATGGCCTTTTGAACTTTCCACAAGCTAAAAATTTTTTTTAGTGATGTTTCGGGGGAAAAGAACAAAGCTTGAGTCTCACTGGTCAGCGGAGACATTGTGTCCAACGCCACCGAATTCGCCTTGGAAGCCAATTCTGCCAGGGTCGTATGGGCCTCCTGGGAGAGACGAGAAGGGGCTGCCGCACTGGGGATTGGCGTAGTGATGGTTGTCCTTGGGCAGTAAGTCAGACTCGCGGGGACATCCAATCAAACCAGACAAGGCTGAACAGGGTGAAGAAAACATACCGAAAAGTCACCAAAGCCGTGGTCGTGCCAGCCCGTAACGGAGTCAATCAATCTCGTCGGATCCAATTTCCGTACCATACTTGTGAGTTCGTCTTCGGGGTATGGTGGCTTGTTAATTTGGGCCCAGCCTTCGTTATAGATGACCTGGATGGTGGTGTTCTTCATTAGCGGCGCGGCAGAACGTGGAAGAAGAGACATGACGGACTCAAGAGGGCGATCAAGAAAAAGGAAACAAAAAAGGGAGACACGCAGTAGCAGAAAAAGAAAAGAAAAGAAAAGAAACAGAGCTTACCCAGGTCAAAATTGATGGGTAATTCTTGTGCTCATTGATGAGGACTCCCAGCTGGCGGCGAAACTCGGCTTGCTCGTCGGGATTTGGCATTCTGCCGTCGGCCGACATACTAGGCATATCCTGGATCACGGCAAGACCCATTTCATCGCAGGCTTGGTAAAAGAGGTCCGGCTCTATTTTTATCTTGGCTGACGTAAGTACCATTTATGCCAAAGGGATAGGGAAAAACATACATGTTTACGAACAGTGTTAAAACCGAGACTCTTGAGCATCTTCAGGTCATACACCATGGCTTCGCGGCTTGGGGGAAGATACAAGCCATCGGGCCAATAGCCTTGATCCAAAGTACCGATCAAGAAGGTGAACTTTCCATTGAGCAAAGGCCTTTTGATACCCTGGACACGGCCAACCGCAATGCTGCGAAATGCCGTGTAGCTGCTGATGGTATCATCACCCATCGAAACGGTGATGTTGTAGAGATACGGCGAAGACGGAGACCAAAGATTAGGAGAATCGATTCGAAATTTGACTTGGGCATCAGAGGTGCCGACAGACAAGGCGACCTGTTTGCCATGCTTATCGAAGAGATTCAACTTGACACCCGTCCTGTTCTTCCCCGAACTGTGAACAGTGAAAGCAACTAGAAGCTGTTAAAATGAACTAGTAGTACTGCAATGGAAGTTGGCATACCGTTGCCATTCATATCGGCTGTGACATCAAGACCAGCTATGTGGTTTTGGGGTACACGCTCCAACCAGACTGTCTGCCAGATACCGGAGCAGGACCGGTAAAAAATGTGACTAGGCCGTCTTGTTTGTTTGCCGATGGGGCCCATCTCCAAGTCTGTCGGATCGTACACGAACACCAGCCTAGCAATACATGAGTATATTATTTCTGAAAGTCTACGGGATCCAACGTACAGAGCATTGTCTTGGCCATACTTGATATGATTTGTCACGTCTAGTGTGAAGCGAAAGTAGCCGCCCACGTTGTGGCCGACTTTGACGCCATTGAGAAACACGGTGGCTTCGTAGTCGACGGCTTCAAAGTTGAGCAGTACTTTGTGGCCTTTCCACGAGTCGAGAACCTTGAATGTCCTGGTGAACCACATGCGTGTGACAGGATATTCCTGAACGCCGGAGAGACCGCTCTCAACACAAGATGGTATCATAATTTCCTTAGCAAGTTGGCCAGTGGGAGGGCTGCTAAGCGCTTGAGCAGCGGGGCGGCCATCTGCGCTCTCGTACGTCCAGATTCCATTCAGACTCTGCCAACTATCGCGATGCAACAGAGGGCGCGGATGTTCTGGCCAAGGATTCGTCCCAACTTTATAAGTCCAGTCAGTGTCGAGCGGAGGGACCAGAACCTTGTAAGGCACAGGGCTGCGCTTGTCGAGAGACCCCGAGAACGCCACAGAGGGCAGTATGGCAAGTATACCACCCAAGGCGTAGAGATAGAGCTGCATATTGATAATGTGAAAGTCAGTCAAGTGCACAGAGCCATGAATTACTGGCGAGACAAGGACCTAGCCAGGGCTTTTGCTTGGGCAGCATCCTTTTATAGGCTAGCAACAAATACCAGGCCGCAAAAGTTCCTCCAGGTTGGGGCTTAGGCTGTCGGTAGCCGGGGTTCGTACTTGCAGACTTGCATTCCGCACCTGAACCACGAGGTGCTCGGTACCCCCTCACCTTGGCGCGATCTACTCCAATCATCATCAGAGTCGCTACTTGGCGTTGGCTGCAGTCGCTCACCGTCTGTGCCGGCCCTATGTCGGCGTTGTATAACAGGATATTTTCCCCCGGTGCGACTGTACTGTATCTGTGGTTGGTGGTGATTGGATGGCCCAAAGATGCTTCGCTGATAGCCTCGTGATTACGGCTTGGAAGAGCTCAGTTGGGTTCGCGGGGGACCAAGAAATACATTGGAATGCCGGGGAGGGGGGTCGGCCTTTTCGCCAGTGGCTTTGTGATCTGCTAACTCGTTACATTGATTGATACGACTTAGCATTGCGGGGTGGGTGTCTGCTTCGTGCGGGGAAACAAAACGGGACATGGGAGACGTGAAGTAGATGATTGCTATGTGGCGCTCTGATCAATGATCGGATCAATATATAGATGAACTGGAAATTGGTATTTTCTTTTCGCGATACTCCCTTCCCTCTGCAGTGCCGTTGTTGACTCCTACAAATCCTACTATTGCTGCTGGAGAAGGTGCTGCGAAAAAACGAAGGCCCCGCCAGAGTGCATGCGGATTACGCATAAATGATTTGTAGCATTTGATTGAGCTTGCCCTCATCGCTGAAGGATCAGCATGAATCACGGGGCGCGGAGAACAGGCTAGCTAGGAGTCCTGGACTCAAGCGCCCATGGCGCCCACTTGTCCAGCAGCCAGGACGCGAACAGGTCTGGTACTTCGTAACCCAGCTGCGCTTGATACCTTAACATCCTACCGCCGATTTGGAACGATCCAGAGAGTTGAAATCTGGAGGCGTGACTTGAGTGATGATGATGGCGGAAGCAGGTGAGCTGCGCTGGTTGGTTCACAATGGCGAATCGGAATACCTTGTCCAGCGTTTTCCATTGGGGCCAGTATTGTGGTACAAAATGTATGAATATAAGGCCTTATATTCATACAATGCTAACATTGGGCTGGCAACTGGGTGATGAAGGGCTAACTTTCTGAGCGGATACACAGCGATAACATTTCTTAGCCCATGAGGAAACCGTTCAGGCTCGTTTTAAAGGCCGTCTTTAGCAGTAGATTCCAGAGAAACGGATTGAACAACGATGAACCGGTCTCAATGGCATGGACAAATCCTTACAGATTTAACCCCCCCCCCTTCACCATGGCCAGGTATTTACAACCCCACTGTACCGAGTACCAACTGCCGTGAACTAGCATCGACCGCTATTTCCGTTGGTGTGAACTTGATCTGCTCGCAAAAGTTCCACTGGCTTGTATTTACAGCTGCTTTTCTTGCCGGCAGCTCATAAATCTCATCGAATCCTGCCAGCCGATACCAAGTTCAGACACAAACCGCTTTCCGGCGTGGCACCCTAAAACAAGAAAAGCATTACTGCTTGAGTGGGCCAACAAACCGTATTGTTCGTATAGTTCACACAATCCTGCCCACAGGAGATTGCGCGATATATAAACAAGTCCTCATACGCATTTCCCTCCGAGCGAGATACTCAGCCTTGGTCACATTCGGGCGGACACAACGAAGAATTGTCCACCGTCACGGCACGAAACAAGACCAAAACCAATTACATCCTCTGCTACCTATTTGCTCAGAGATTTGACAGGTAATTGTGAACTGCCCGCAAGCTTATGAAATACTGGTAGAAGTATCCTGAATATTCGTGTACTGGCGTCAAGCACGGTGAGTTTGGGGACATACTGCATAGTGGCTCATCATTACTAGCCCGGGCTTCAGGCTGGGAGGGTATTCTGAGCTTTGAGACCAGGCTGACTGTATACGTCTCGATGTGCACTGTCTGTAAAGTGTCTGTAAAAAGTTACCCTTATGGTGAATATCACCTAGATTTCCTGGTCGCGCAGCTTTGTTATAGCTGGCATCTGCATCAATGCACCTGACTGCCTAAGTTGCTGGGTCCCGGATTACCTTCTCGTCACTGCAGATCTCGACATACTTTGCATCTCGTTTAAATCGGCCCTCGCTTGCCGACAGATATTTAGAATACTTGACCTCTTCTCACGAGACAGACAAGGCTTACTAGTAAAAGGTGTACGTGTACTTTCGAAAGAGGTTTACGTTACATTGATAGAGTGCACAGTACCGGTGCTGAAAGCTGGCCAACTCGATCAAGACATGACTTCCAGGCTTTCCAACACATACAATGATTTTCTTCACCGGAGGCAGTTTGATGATCAAATCTTCAGCAAGATCCCACCACCGCCCTCCTCGGTGCGTTGATACCCATGCAAGAATTGGTAAATGGATGTGGCCGGGCCTTGGTATCCTCCATACCCTGATAGTACTGTTGTGAAGGCGAGAAGCTAAACGGGAAGTGTCGAGAATAAATTCATTACGCCGACAAGTTGCATTGTTATATCGTGCTAGGATCAACAAAACCTACCTGAGCAAGGTTTAATGCGGATTATACATGGCGTGGAGAAAAACTGAAGCGAGGGCTTGGAGTGTAACATGAAAGGCTGAACTAAGAATAGATGCCTCAGAAAATACTCCCCTGTGATTATTCTTTGCCCGTTTATGTGATTTTGGAGAATCGTGCGTGAAGTGAAACGTTGATCAATATTTCACTCGATACATACATCGTTCACTCCATACTCCATGTTCAAGACAAAAACAGGACTACTTGGTAATAATTATCTCTAGATCAAGTCATCAGAAACAGAAAATGCTAGCGCCTATATATCTTGTGATGACGTGACACTGCGTCACCAGCCCTGGTTCAGAAACCTGCTGAAAATTCCTTTTTATTCGAGCGAGAACGCTCCTTAGCTTTGCCTAAATATGGAAACAACATCGTGGGAAGGGATCGCTCTATAGGCTTCTAAAGAGTAAAGATCGCGATTTGCCATGTGTAGCCACCGTCAGACTCCTCCCGCAGGACAGCGATCTACTAGTCGTTGATATAACGGCCGCCTGGGTAATAATTGCTATGCTAAACTGCCCTTGGACAAAATTGTATCCTCACTCTATTACACTATAACTACTAATTTCTGGCTTGGTGAAGTATTATAGAGGAAGAATCGTTGCCTAGGAAAATCTCTTTAGCGCGACTCCGCTACCAAGATGGCAAGACCTAATGGGTGGAATCCCGGAGCAAGGAAAATAAAAATAGGGATAAAAATAAAATTGAGAGTGTCCTGGTACTCCGAGCTATAACTGAGATGAGCCAATCACATGGGCTCACCCTGCCGGGGCAAGATCCAAGCCGGCTGGCAAGCTTTAAATAGATACAGCTGAAAGGATTGGGGCATAATGTCAACTGCAGAGGCAGTTTACTACATACGCTCCCCGCGTAGGAATCGGGCATAGGAGCCACGGAGCGTAATAATTGGACCCTGCATACCAGACTCCGCGGCTCTCCCTCCCGGTGTGTGGATACAAAAATCATCTGAAAAAAGAGAATTAGCTCGACTATACAATCCACCGAAGGTCATGCAACCATGCAACCATCCCATCCGTTGAAGAGAAGGGGTGCGTGTGTCGTGCAGAGTTTAGAGCAGCCGTCGGACCACAAGTCAAGGCTGGTACAGCATGCCACAAAAAGTATTGCATAATTCTGTATTTACACTAAAACACATATACTTTAAAAAACTATATAAAATTAGTACTTTAAGATATATAAATAAAAACTATATTATTAATAGATCTTTATAAACATTTTATTTCTACTTCTTTAGTTTTTTTATAAATAATTCTCTTCTAATTTAAATAAATCTAAAGTAAAAATCTTACTTTAAAAAAAAAGTTATTTACTATAATCTACTATAAGTCTACTATAACCTTTTTTTATATTTTAAACTAACTTTAAAGTCTTATTACTCTTTAAGTATAATACTTATATTTTTAAAATTTTATAAGGTAATTTAACTAGTAAAATATTATATAATTAAACTTTTTATAATATTCTATCTATAATCTAGAATTTAAGAAGAATTACTAAAAACTATGTGTCTTGCGGGGAAATAGGGGTGTATGCAATACTTTTTGATGGGGGCTGTACCTTACACAGTTTCCCCCTACTTACTCCCTGTGTAAAATGTATGTATTTTTCGCGCCCTTTTGTATCTTGGATTATCGCCAGTCAAGTATCGAGCCACCAGGTCTATGTGGGCTCTAGCTGTGAAAGAGCCGAACAATTGAATACACCATGGCCAATCATAAGCTCGAGCATCCACCATTTCCTGCATGCTGGTCAAATTCTTCTGCTGGGTCTAGACATTGTCGTTGTGTTGAGCCCAGGGCGTGTTTGTTGCCAGCAACCTCACATACGACTTTTATTTAACTTGGAATGAATTTAACAAAACATGCAATGGCTAGCGAGAAATCAACACCAATACATGCTTCACTGCATGTTCTCATATCGAGCAACAAAAGGAATACCGTACCAATAAACGCGGGGGGATTATCGCGAGAGCATGTATTGCTTATTCGTACGAGCCAAGTTAGAGTCCTCCTGGCCCGTCTCAAGCATAAGAATAAGAATAACCTTCGGGCGTGAATGGAATAATTATTATTTGCTATATGAAAAAGTCAGCAATGCGATAAGACATGAACCATGATTTGATTTGATTTGTATTTAACGTCCGTGGAAAGCTCTGGGGTAAGCAAAAGGACGTGCTACCTGTGATCTACGAACGGCTAACTTACTGTAGAACGTAGCTAGCACGTCTTTTTGCTTAACCTACAGCTATTTTCACACTACGGACGTTAAATAAAATCAATCAATCAAAATCAAATCAAAATCAAATCACCGAATGCCAAAAATCATAAAAAGAAAACCCCAAACAGAACAAAAGTCCAAAGACGAGCAAAGAATAGAAAAAAAAAGACAGAGAAAAATAACTCCATCTGAAAACAAATCGATAAAAAGAGAGTCGAAATGCTGCCCTCAAATCAATGTGTTCAAAAACTCCCCATCAATGCTAGGACAACTCTCGACCAATCCAGGCGCAGCTCTTTCCAATTCAGCCTGCGTCTTCTCCTGCTCCAACGAAAACATAACATGTCCATTCTCAACAAAATACCTCCGAAACACAGTATGTAGTGCCTGATCAGCCTCGTCACTAGCGCCTTGAAGCTTGTCCATGGCTTGTATCCAATCCTTGACAGGTGCTAGGGCGGGCTTTGATTTGAATCCGTTCATGTCGGGCAGACTTGCAATAGCAAGAGCATTAGGATTCCCGACATGGTAAATTTGTACATTTCCAGTCTCGACAGAGCTGCCAGAAAGTGTCAACGCAGCCAATGCCTGTGCAAGGTACTCAGGCTGCAGCATATCAATAGAGAATGGTGGTCGGTCATTTGCAAAATCAGGTATAATACCCGTCTCAAGCATCCCGCGGATCAGATAGGTCGTAAAGTCATCGAAACCATCATTGGACTTGGAGCTTAGAGACGGCGCGATAGACGCAGCACGCGTGATGGTGATGAGAAAGCCGCGCCCAGCAGCTTGCGTGAGGATATTCTCAGCAACCCAGCGAGCCTTGAAGTAACCCAGCTCATCAGACGGAGGGGGCTGGAAGTGGCTTGAATCGATTTCTTTTGCCACGATGGATTCATGGCTGCGCTGAGCACCAGGCCACGCTTGTAGATGAGCAACGCTCCAGGTCGAGAGGTAGTGAATCTCAGATAAAGTGTCGCCTGCCTTGGCTAGCTGAAGAAGACTTAATATGGGATCCACGTTGGACTTTTTGAGGTGCGTGTAGCTTTGCAAGAGAGATACTTCTCCTCCCAAGAAGTAGATGGCTTGTACACTTTCGCCAAGCGCCCTTAGGCTAGCCTTGCTGAGTCCGAGGTTTGGCTGGACCAGTGTTCCTTGAACGACGGTGATTTTGTCCAGAACGTTGCACCTGTCAAGGCCATGCTTTTGTAAGAGATGGTGCTCTGAAAGCTGATCTGCAATGGAAGCAATATCAGGGACAGCGAATGGACCGACAATTTGCACTTTGAGATTGGGTCTGTCAGCAAATACGCGCGCCAGCAAATTGATCATAATGACACTGGGTGCTCCAGCAATCAAGACAGTGTTAATATCTTCGCGGGCAGCTGTCGACACTCCAAATGGTGGCTGATATCTACTGTCGCGCGGTAGCTGAATTTGTTCCTTCCAGTCAATGGTGACTTGTTTATCGTCAGCACGGCTACCATTGACAAGAAGAGACACTGCCGCAGCTTTAGGACTCTGGAATAGCTCGGCAAGAGGTAGAGAGACATGATATTTAGCCTTGATCTTAGCCTTTAACCGAACCAGCAGCAGACTATTGCCGCCTTTTTCGAAAAAGTCATCCGTTGACTGAGTGTATCGATCTGATCCTAGCAGATCTTGGAAAATGTCAAGAACACCCTGTTCAACATGAGATGAAGCCGTCTTACCATTGTGGTTACCATTCGTTGTGGCCGACTTAGACGCCGGCTGTCGAAGATCCAGTTCCAGAGCCAGCAGACGTTTGGAATCTACCTTGCCGCCAATAGTGGCTGGTAATTGCTCCAAAAACTGATATCCACTTGGTATCATGTAGGAGTTCAGCGTGGGTGAAATCGACTCATGGATGGATGTAACCATCGCAACTTGTTCTTCGCGGCCAAGGCTCCCACTCGGGACGAGGTAGCAAACCATTTGCAGATTTCCGGTGTCATTGTCGATTGAGCGCACATTCACAGCAATATCAGCCAGAGCCATATCCTTCTCTTGACAGGCTCTGAAGATTCGCTGCTCAACTTCACCCAGATTTACCCGAAACCCACGCAGTTTGACTTGTTTGTCGCCTGCGATACGGCCGTGAAACTGTAGCTGTCCATCAGGAAGAAAGCAGCCACGATCGCCTGTTTTGAATATTCTGTCCCAACCACGAGATAGATTGTCTTCTAAAGCAAAGCGATTTTTGACAAAGGACTTTGCGTTTGTGGAAGGTCTGTTGATATAGCCTTGGCCAACTTGGGCGCCGCCAACGCAAATTTCCCCAATGAAGCCAACAGGTAGAGGATTGCCGCGGCGATCCATGATGTAATGACGGCAGTTCTTCAATGGGAAGCCAATGGGAAGATTGTCTGGGTAATCTTCGCGAGACTCAATCTTGGCAATCGTTGTTTGCACCACAACCTCGCTCGGCGACCAAGTATTGTAAATCGTCGCCGTAGACCCCAGAGCATAAAATGCCTCGACCACACGAACCGGCAGCCGCTCACCAGCCATAAATGCAATACGATGAGTTTTACACTGTGACAGTGCGATTGGGTTGTATTGCATCAGGAGCGTATACTGCGTGGGAGTGAAGTAAGTCACTGTGATTCCACTGTTGAGCATGAAGCTGGCTAGGTCGGCAGGATCCTGGCGACAGTCTAAGTTGGGAATGCAGATGCGGCCGCCGGAGCATAATGCTGAGAATATTTGTACAATGGAGAGATCAAAGGCCATGGATGACTGCTGGAGGAAGGCGTCTTGTGGGCTGAATTGGAAGTCGTCGTGGAGAGTATTGAGCATTTGGCGGGTGTTGGACTCGCTCAAGACTACCCCTTTTGGCGTGCCAGTGCTGCCCTTATATGGTGTTAGTAAAAGTCCCTATTAGTGTGTACGAGACATTCAGTATACTTACAGATGTGTAAATCATGTAGAATGGATCGTGTGGCTGGCGAACTGAGAGTGGTTGTAATGGCATGGGGGCCGCAAAACAATCATCAGGGATGCTAATCACCTTCACCAAAGAAGCAGAACCATTGCCTTCTGAAGCCAAAGAAGACTCAATAGATTCCGAGATAGAAGCTGTCTCAGATCCACAAAGCACCACCTTGGCTCCGGAATCCATCACCATAAAAGCCAGCCTTTCCTTGGCGAACGTCACATCAAGCGCAACGTAACACGCCCGCACAAGAAGAACACCAAGAACGCCAGCAACAGCTTTAAGGCCCGGAGTTGCAAGAATAGCAACACAATTTCCACTCTGAACATTTGCGACCTGCAGCCTTGCCGCAACCTGAAGCGCCTTTTCTGCAAGCTCCCGGTATGACACACTTATGCCGTCCGAAGTCTGGATTGCGACGGCGTCAGGTGCAACACGGGCATTTGCAAGAACGCGATCAACTACTGACTCGTCTTGCCAGGTAGGGGCTTTATATTCAGTGTTCCAGAACGTCTTTTCTAGAGTAGCCAATTCGAGGGGGCCGCACATGTTGATATCCTCGATATCTTGTCTGTGGTCCTTGATAGAGCTTGACAAGAACGTAGAGAAATTTTCCATGAAGCGCAACATGTTCTCATGGCCGTACAGAGAAGATGCATATTTAAGAGTCAAACCGAGTTGGCCGCCCGAGGTTTCAAGTGCTTCGAGGCTCAGTTCGCAAGCAGACGGGATATCAGTCATGGCGGCATCTTCGATGACAAAGTCAGACGTTGTGAAAGTCGGTGCTGGACCATGAATCTGATAGTTTACCGCAACTTGCGAAACAGGAGCGTAGCTCGCAGTCTTTTTGGCTTTTATCAGATTCACAATTGTGTCAAACGGTACAGCGCTGTGCGACATGGCCTCGAGCGCACAATCTTTGGTAGCAGCGAGGAGCTTGTCAAAGGACGTGGTGCAATCATCGCGGCAGCGGATGGGACACATGTTTACAAAGAAGCCGACAATGTCGTCAGCATCTGGGTGCGGACGGTTTCCATCGGCAACGAGTATAGTGAGATCCGACTCGTTGGTGTATCTGTAGATGAAAGCACGGAAAGCTGTCAAGAGGAAATGGTAAGGCGTGGCCTGATTGTCTCGACAGAGTCGTCTCATGCGCGAGAATAGTCTTGAATCAAGACTGAACTTGACCTTGTTGCGCAGTGAGCTGCTGTGCTCTGGTCGCTCACTTACAGTTGCAAAGGGTAACAGTTGGCAGGCATCAGGAATATCCTTGAGATTATCTTTCCACCAGATGGAGTGAGCTTGCATGCTGGGATCATGCTCGAGGAGCTGATTATGCCAAAGCGTAAAATCAAGGTAACTGATTGCGGGTCGGGGAACTGTCGTCAAGTCGCCATTGAGTTGCAAAACATTGTACAACTGCACCAGTTGATTCATCAACAGGGAGTAACATCCTCTGTCTACTGCAATGTGATGCATCATGCTGACGAGAGCGTATTTGTCGTCGTGCAATTTAACCAAGCACCAACTTGTAACTTCTCCATTCTCAATGTCAAGTTCAATTGACTTGCAGTGGGAAATGTAGCCCTCCAGAGACGCACCGGGGTCACTGTCTTTTGAGAAATCTCTCCAAGTCAAGTTCAAGTCAAAATCGTCAAAGACTTGCTGTTGGCTGTGCTCTTCACCCTCAGAATAGCATGTGCGAAGAGAGGGATTGCGCCTGCATAGCTCTTGAAGAGAACTTTGGAGAAGCTTTCGTTGAGGCTGACCTTTAATGTGCATGATGATGGGGAGTAGCAGTGCGGATTTATCCTCCAACATATTGTGCATGAACCACATTCGAGATTGAAAGGCTGAGAGTGGCGCGGGTGCACTCTGGTCAGCCGCTTGTATGATGACACTGGTCTTTGGCTTCCCTGAGTTTGAAGCAAGCTTCTTCGCCGGGCTACTCGTGGTAGCTTTGATTTCAGAGTCCTTAGAATCTGTGGAAGTGTGTGATGTTTGGCTGATTTCCATAAGATCAAGAGCTTTTCGTATAAGGGAACGGATAGGTTGAGGGTTGAGAACATCGAAAAGAGCCATGTCTACTTTAAGCGTGTTTCGGAACCACGTTTTGAACTCTCCTCCAACCAAGGAGTCCAGACCATATGAAGCAAGTGAATTGGTTGTGACCAAGTTCTCGCGAGGCGTTCCCAGGACCTGAGAGACCTTGTCCAAGAATGGACCAGTGACGACAATTTCCTTCTCCTCTATACTAGCGGCGCTAGCAAGCAGCGACAATATACTGGAAGTCGTGTCTGATTTGGCTGTTTCACCAAAATCCCTATTTGCGTAAAGGTTTCTAAAGAGAGATCTCTCGCCCCAGTATACGTCTGCAGTTTGCACATTAATACCAGTGATACTTTGATGGCCATCCACCTCTGACTGTGTTGGGCCCCAAGGTATAGAAGGACAGATGGCGTCTTCGAGTTGTAGCAGCAGCTCCTCTTCATTGATGAAATCCATGTTTAGTCGCTCCATGGATTTCTGGAGCTCAATGCTCTCGGCCAGCACACCGATATTAGAAACGGCGCCAATATTGATAGATGAGCCGCAAAGTCCTTGTTCCCGACGATGACGCATCATAGCGTTGAGATATAGATTGGCGGCACTGTAGTTGGCAAGACCCTTGGAACCGATAATGGACGTGACGGAAGATAAGCAGACAAAGAAGTCGAGGTCCATGGCAAGAGACGCCTCATGGAGATTCTTGCAACCTATAACCTTGGGGCCTAGACATTTCGTCCATTGGTCAAAAGTCATTGTTTCGAGCGTAGAATCCTGGGTAACCATTGCAGCGTGGAAGATGCCTCCGAGTGTATCGCCAATATCGTCAATGCAAGATTTGACACTGTCCATGTCGGCGACATCTGTGCGATAAATGCTCACGTCAACTCCACGATCTTGTAACCACTCCACGGTGGCTTTTGAATCAACTGTAACTGCTCCTGAACGAGACAAAAATGCCAGCTTCTTTGCGCCCTTGCGGACGAGCCACTGACTCAAAGTGCGTCCAATGCCACCCAATCCACCGACGAGAAGGTATGTCTTGGAAGGATTCAGAAACTGAGAGCCCTTACCGAGAACTCTAGAAACAACCGGCACTAGCTCATCATTGTCTGCGACTAAAACCACTTTGTTAATTTCATGTGACGCTTTGACAGATTTGAATGCGTCAACGACCGTGCCAAAAGTGAATTTCTTGATTCTCGGCAAAGGAAGTACATATCCCGTGTGCACCATCTGACAAGCTTCTTGGAAAACACGAGATGCAAGCTTCTCGTTGCTTTTGACCATGTCAACCATATCAATGGCCGTAACAGTGACGTTGTGACCGAGCTGCTTTGAATTGAAACGGGAGCTGCTGTCAACTTCTTTGGGGCCAAGAATGAATCGTCCAAAGGGTCGAACGCAGTTCCAAGAAGCGGGCAGAAGAGGTCTGTATTGGCAGTTCATGACCACATCCACACCTGCACCGTTCGTGGCTTGTATAACAGACTTATCAAAGTCACCTTGCGTGAAGAAGATATGTTGCCGCGGGACACCATGTTGTAGAGCCATGAAATCGAACTCTTCCTGTGACTCGACAGTAATGAAGACACTTGCTCCCAGCTTCTGGGCCATTTGTACAGCATACTGGCCAATATCACTAGCTGCTGAATGAATCAAGGTGGTTTCCTCTGCAGCAAGACGAGCGACATGATTTATCGCGTAATTAGCTGTAGTGGCAGCGACAGGGACAGCTGTAGCATCCGAGAACGGAAATGGTCCAGTAAGTCGGTAGCAAAGAGTAGCTTTGTTGCGGACAATGCTCTTGTGTGTAAAGTGACCAGGACAGTATGCAATAATTCTGTCGCCAATGTTGAAGCCAGATGTAGATTTGCCAATTGCAGTGACAACTCCAGCGCATTCAGCACCGAGAGTCATTCCAAGACCGCCCAGTACGACTGCAACATCGCCAGGGTTGACGGAAGTGGCTTTGACTTCAATCTCAATCTCGTCATCAAGGACTGCCATCTCGAGAACCTCGGCTGGTTCAAATGCCATGGAGTCCAAGATTCCTGCGTGACCGAAACTAAGCGTCAAAGGTGCTGCTAGTTCATACCTTTGGAGTGTCGGTGTTTTGTCCCGTCGTTTTTGAAGTCTTCCATTAAGCGTGTCGTCCGATTCTATTCGGGGGATATATAAACAGCCCCCTCTCTCGGCTAGCTCTTCCTCTTGAAGTGGTCTTGTGAGTACGTTGGCAATAATGTCGACAACATTCTTCTCATCAGATTCGACGTCAATGTCCAGTGTTGTGACCTTGAGTGATTCGTTCTCATTACGGGCAGTTCGAATAACACCAAGAGCGAGAGCTTGATCAGGATTGGACGATTCCACTATTGAAATTAGTTGGGGTATTTTGGCGTTTGAAACAATGATTACATACTGGTTGCCCCCTCTAGCAGCCACAGCATGGGTGCGGTAATACGAGTGAGGAGTCTTTGGACCGACGAGAATGACTCTGCGTCCTTGGGCGGTCCAGGAAGAGAAGCTAGCACAATAAGTTGATCAAAAGAGTTGAGCTCGTCTTGATTGAAATCATTGTCGTAGATAACCAACGGCTTGATGTTTAGCAAAGTAGTCAGCAGGCGAAGGAGCGCTGTCGCTCTGGCTGTGATTTGCTTAGAGACGACGATTCCTACGCTTTTGACGGCAACTTGGGATGCTACCAGCGTTTTTCGGTAGAATGATAAAATGCCCACGGCCAAGATCCTTTCGAAAGATTCATCAACGGTGGCCGCAGTAGAGACAATAGCACCCGCTTGGTTGATTGAGAATTGACCAATCTCACTCCCATTGAGCACGTTATCGTCCGCGATGATAAAATCATACTCGCCGGTAGGATTGTTGCTCGTCACCAACCCCCCGGACTTCTGTGCAAGCACTTCAATTTTCTGCAGCATATCTTCCGTTGGATACGCAGAGTATATGTTCAGTGAAGCAATCCTGCGTGGCTTGACTGCATCAATACCCAGGAGACTAAGCACAGCCTCGTCAAGCTGAGACGAAAAATAAAGAAGGCGACTGTTAGGGTACTGATGCACCAAGCTCTCTACAATATCAGCAACTGTGTACTCTTTGAAGGCTCTGCTGTTTGAGATATAATCAAAGCATGGTCGCCAATGCTGCTGAAAGAACAGCGCACGATTCTTCTCTGCATCAGGGCGCTCTCTCCCCAATGCAGTAACCTGTAGCCCTTTGATATGGACAGACTTGCTGTCACCCTTTTGCCGAAGAAAAATATCGTTGGTTGCAACGCGGCTAGATAACAGCTCAGTGTGGCATCCCAAGTCATACAATTCAGGCTGCATGTGTTGATCTTCTACTGAGAACCCAGACACCGTCATACTCTGAATGAAAGAGGGGACAGACGGCTCGTCCAACGTTCTTCCCAGACAACTCTCCAAAGCACTAAAGATGATATGCAGCGATGCATCCAGCAGTGTAGGATGTATCAGCACATCGTTGGGCATTGCAGATTCCACTCCTCGGGGATCGAAAGTGAGATTACCTACTGCAAACCCGTCGCCGCGCTCAATGGTTCCCTGTAAAAGCTGGAAAGTTTTGCCGTAATCGAGACTAACAGACTTGAGGTGTCGGTAGAATACGGTAGCAGAACTAGAATGGCTAGTCTTTTTTCGAAGGGCGCTGATGTCTGCTATATCAGGCTTCGTCGTGGCTTGTGTAGAAACCATGCCATGACAGTGGTCAATGCATTGATCATTTTGATCATACGAAAAGATGGAAAATTTCAAAACAGTCTTGGACTTGTCCTTCGACGTCCCCATGACAGGCCGGACGTCAAGAAGAATCTCAGAGCCGTCGCCACCGCTGACAAGCACCAGCGGGGCTTTGATGGATATCTCGCTGAGCTGAATCGTCTGTGACTGCTCAGGATTTGACCCGTAACGAACCGCTGCTTCAATAGCCATACTAATGTAACCTGCGGCGGGAAAGATTGTCTTGCCATCAATCACATGGTCCGAAAGCCACGGTATCTCCTCTACACGTAGCACTTTCCGCCATTGAGGTTGTGCTGCCACAGAACCAGGTACGATATGACCAATCAGCGAATGTCTGAAACGTCGCTGGTGATGTTCGCGAATAATTCGAGTGTCTGCCCAGTAGCGCTCATGATTCCAAGCATATGAGGGCAAACTAGCCAACTTCTCGCCCGTTTGTTGCGCAACCAGCTCTCCTGATTGACCATAACTTAGATTCTGATTGACAGCGACAAGATCTACTGGATATCCCAATGAGAAAAGCTGACCAGCCATAGTAAGCAGACTCTCGTAGTCGGGTACCTTCCGAGCCAATGTGCCCATATAAGGTATGTCCACGTTGAGGGATTTCAGAACCTGTTTACAAGTTCCTTTCAAAGCTGGATGTGGCCCAACTTCAATCAAAGCATCGACAAGTGGCTCATCATACCCATCAAGAAGTATCCCAGTAAGACCATCCGAGAACCTCACCATGTTGGTCATGTTGGTAGCCCAGTACGCAGGATCAATGTCAGAGCTCTCGACAACACGAGCGGTAACCGTAGAAAACATCCGGCAAGTGGGCTGCTGCGCTACAAATCCCTCGCAAGACTTGAGCGCCGACTCGTAAGCTGGAGCAAGAGGAAACATATGGTGAGAGTGGAACGCCTGCTTGACTTGCAAGAATCTCGAAAAAACCTTTCTCTCGTCGAGCTGGACTTTGAGCTCAAGAATAGCGTCGTTGTCGCCAGAAATAGTCATTGTGCTGGGACTGTTGACGGCAGCAATTGTAAGACGACCAGTGTAATCTTTTAGGATCTTTCGTGTTTCCACCTCACTGAGGCCAACAGCCATCATTCCTCCAGCTGGTAGATCGGAGTCGTTTCCAGGCTGAGCAGACATGTAGAGACCGCGATAATATGCAGCAATCATTGCGTTTCTCAGTGACAAGACGCCTGATGCGTATGCAGCGCCCATTTCTCCCGATGAGTGTCCCACGACTGCAGTAGGGACGATGTTCCAGTGTTTCATGAGATCGACAAGGGAAATTTGAATGGCAGTGCAGATTGTCTGTGAAAAGAGGGTTTTGTTGATGCTGCTAGTCTCTTCTGATCTGGAAAGCTCGCTGAAAATATTCCATTCAGGAGCCTCTGGCAGCGATTGAAGTACATCGTCGCACTTATAAAGAGTCTGTCGAAATAGTGGACATTTTTGGATCAGTTGTCTTCCCACTACAGTTTGTTAGTAGACATTCAGAATGTATTCAATAACTTGACTTACTCGCAAACCATTGCGCTCCTTGGCCAGTGAAAACAAAGCCAAGGCGAGGTGCGCTGCCTGCATTTGTCCATGGCGCAGCAGGTCGTGCTTCTGAAAGTCTTACTAGAGCCTCTTCACTATCTGAAGCAATGACGAACGAGCGAGTGCCGTGCATCGTACGTCTAAACGACAAAGAAAAGGCAATGTCTGAAATGGCAGGTCGCTCATTGTTCATAAAGCCCGCCAGTGAGTTATCCCACAACTGTCCCGCTTTGGCAGAGTGAGACGTCAATGGCAGCAAGTATGGTCGATTGTGCGTGTCATTCTCAATCACTTTTAAAGGGGAGATTTCCGGTTTATGAGGACTGTGATGTAGCTCAAGTACAACATGGGCATTGCTCCCTCCATAGCCAAATGAGTTGATGCTGGCTCGACGAATTCCATTTTCAGGAAGATTCCACTCAGTTTCGGTGGTTGGTACTTGCAACCGCCAGTTTTCGAAGTCGATCTTTGGGTTGCCATTCTCGAACAACATGTTGGGAGGGATGATGGCCTTCTCCAAAGCCATTGTCGTCTTAATGACACCAGCAAGGCCGGATGCTCCTTCAAGATGGCCAATGTTGCTCTTGACTGAACCGTAGTAGAGAGGTTGGTCGCGGTTTGAGAAAACAGCACCCACTGCCCGGGCTTCATTTGGGTCTCCAGCTTGTGTGCCAGTACCATGAGCTTCGAAATACTGTGTATCTCTAGGGTCGATGCCAGCGTTGGCGTATGTGGTGCGAATTAACTGTTCCTGCGCATGGGTATTCGGAAACGTGATACCGGCTTTGGTGCCATCGTGATTCGAGCCAGTTGCACGCACCATAGCTCTTATAGTATCGTTGTGGTCCTCAGCAGCAGCGACTCGCTTGAGAATGATTGCGCAGATGCCTTCTCCGCGCGCATATCCACTCCCAGAAACATCAAAGGCTCTCGATCGACCATCCGTAGAAAGCATCCCCAAATCCGTCATGGTGATGAACATGTTTGGATCGTAATGCAAAGCAGACCCTACCACGATTGCCATGTCTGCCTCGCCATTCAGCAGCATTTTGTTAGCAAGATGCAGACAAACAAGAGACGACGAGCATGCCGTGTCCACAGTAAGACTGGCGCCATGCAAGTTGTAAAAGTACGAGATTCTGTTGGAAAGAATCGTGTTTCCTGTACCCGTCACCGTGTATTTGGGATAAGTATCCATGTCCTTGTGAATCATGGAATGATAGTCGTTGGTAAAGCATCCGCAAAGAACCGCAGTTGCGGAGCCATTGATTTCTTGCATCGTGATTCCAGCATCTTCCAGTGCTTCATACACGACTTCGAGGAGAATTCGCTGCTGGGGATCCATGGCCTTGGCCTCATTTCCAGAGATGCCAAAGAAAGATGCATCAAATAAGCCGAGGTCATGATCCAGGAAGTAGCCATAGCGGGCATTGGTCTAACAATTTTGATTAATATGGCTCGTACTAAACGGTGAAAGAGAATAAAGCCTACTGTTCCTTTATTTTTGCCATGTGGGTGATAAAAGTTGTCTACATTGTATCGGTCTGCGTGCATCTTGCTTTGCACATCGCGTTTCTCGATGATGTTGTCCCATAATTGAGACGGGCTGTTAGCTCCAGGGACTCGGCATGCCATACCAATAATGGCGGAAGGGTTCACGTTCTCAGGCATTTTGCTTTTCGTTTAGCTTCGAAGCTTATTGGAGGGTTGAAAATCAAGTCAATTATTTTTCTTTCTTGGAAAATAGACAAAGCTGTTGAAGCATTGGCAATACACAAGCAAGTACCGCTATACGATGCACCTACACAGCTATCAATCTAACTTATATGACCCAGCATTATCACCATTACTATCACCAAATGTTTCCACTGCGGCTCTCACATCTCAGATCTACTAGCAAAGCCTGAAATTCTCGATTCCATATCGTCGCACACGTTCCGTCGGAGAGCGGCCCGGTGCTGTGAAAAAACTAGAGCTCCCGAGCTCTAGTTGGGATTCGAAGCCCCCAAAAGCTCTCCGTACGCCAACGGGGACGAGGCAAAAGTCTCCTCCGCACAGCCGACGAAAAATAACAGTCAGAGTAGCCGGTCTGAATTAGCCAATTGCAAGACCGCTCCAGACCACGCTAGTGTAAGACTTGGACAGTTTTTGGCCGACTCGTTGAGCTAAGGCTAGTTTTTTTTAAAGGATTAGACGTTCGTAAGCATTTGCATGCAGTATCTAGCCTTGGCTTGCGACTGCCGCTGGCATCTCCGTGGGCTCACGGAAGTCTCGTTGAGGCTCAATGTCCCTTGCTGCTTCCACTTGGAATTAGCCACGTTTTTGCATTCCCTTGAAGTTCTACAATTCAGGTTTATTTGGCTACATAGCCTCCAGTTATCAGCCAGGGTAAACAGCTTAGCGGCCTTGGCAGAGCGTCGACTTGATGCCGATTTCCCGGGTAGCAAGAGGAGTAAGTTAGATAGGTCTCTTGCGCAGCACAGTGAGTTCTCCTAGCGATTTCTGCCTTGTAGGATTATTTATAGGGTAAATACTGTAATAAAAACGTATATAATGCAATGTTACTCGAGTAAGACTACCAGGCCCAGGGTTCAGTGTAACTGCAACCTGCATCTCCCAGGTTTTTTCTGCAGCCGAATACTACACAACATCATGCTTCTTTTCAAATTTGTGGTTATTGCTGCGGTGGGTGCCGCTGCAGCTGCAACTGAGACACACGGTAGTATTGCAGCACTGCGATGCTGCGTTAGGGATGTGTTTGGTGCAGATGCGGCTCACAGAATCGTGGATGCATCAAATGATACCTACACGGATGCTAGAAACGGTGAACAAATTCAGTAAAAATTAAAAACAGATAGCAAAATTTCCGTACATACACTAATCTCATTTACTAGATTCAAACATTTTCCTGCCGTTATTGCATACGCCAAACAAGCCGAGGAAGTCCCCAAACTTATCCACTGCGCAAAGATCAATGGTCGCAAGGCTGTTCCTCGCAGTGGTGGGCACCAGTATGTTCTACGAAGTTTTTTTTTTACTATTATTCTTTTCTAACATTTCTCAGTTTCGAAAGCTGGTCTGCTCTCAACGACACACTAGTTATTGACATTGGTCACATCGACCACGTCCACGTCGCTCATGATCGCAGATCTGCAAAAGTAGGTGGTGGAATCCGCCTCGGCGCACTCTACACAGCCTTAGATATCCACAACACCACCTTCAACGGAGGAATCTGCCCTACAGTCGGACTGTCTGGCTTCCTCGCCTCTGGTGGATTCACCATGCAGATGCGCTCCCAGCACGGAGTAGCGGTGGACAACGTAGTGGCTGCCAAGATAGTCACTGCAGACGGCAGGATCGTCGAGGCATCCAATCACATCAACCCGGATTTGTTCTTTGCTATCCGCGGCGGAGGTGGCGGAACCTACGGCATCGTTGTGGAATGGACGCTGTCTTTGGTTCAGTACCCGCGATCGGCAATGGTGTTTATGAATTGGACAAATGGAGACAATCACTACGATATTGCTCATCGGTTTTTGGAGTGGGCGCCTACTGCCCCCGCTGAGTTTACGACTAACATCAATATCTATCCCGATAGCTTGCAGCTGATTGGATGGTATCTAGGCAAAAGCAAGCAGGACCTCCAGAGCCTCATGGATGTCTCGGGTCTCACTGCCATTGGCAAACCAAAAGTCACTATTGCTGGCGACTGCAGCACTGACAATTCTCGCCTCTTTGGTTACTACATATTCGACTGCGTACCTGACAAGGACCTGGCCTACGTCAAGTCAGTCCTCAACACAGAACAAGAAGCTTTCACGCAGATCGATCAGTATGCCCTGTTTAAATACAACGAAACGACCAAGAACCCTGCCTATTCCGCAGCTCCACTATGGGAAAGATATCGCCGCATGTCCAAGTCCTTCTTTGTTCAGAAGAGGAAGCCCCTCGACGATGAGACGCTCAGAAAAGTCATCAACAAGATTCAGTCCTTGTCTCCCGAGTCTCGAGGCTGGGCGGAATGGCATGCGTGGAACCTGTCTACCACGCAGACAGATTCGGCGTTTGCTTGGAAGGAGAAGGCTCTGGCACATCTGCAGTTCCAAATCCATGGCTCTGCTGACGTTCAAGTCCAAGCTACGTATGAACAGTGGATGAGGGAGATGGAGTCTCTTCTGCGTCCAGCTGCTGGCCCTGCATCCTACTCGGGAGAAATGGATGCCAAGATTTCTACGGAGCCGTTGGAATCTTACTATGGCCATAATGTTTGTCGGTTGGTTTCGGTGAAGAAGCGGTGGGATCCTAAAGAGTTCTTTACCAACCCATTTTCAGTGCCTGCACATGCGCCGAGACAGCTACACTGCTGAAGCTGAATCTGTTGGACAGTAACTTAGATTTATTATATTACTTTCTATTTTGTTAATTTAACACGCTCTTTTAAACGTTCTTCATTCAATTGCTTGGCTTCACCGTGTTAGTGCTTCCATTAGACAATGTTTCTGGATGGCTGCATAGACTCTAGCTATCTTCCATTAAAAAGTCAAATAAGCTCGAAGCTAAAATTGGATTGACAATAAGCATTTAAAAATTGGAATAGGAACTGAAGTTGTCGCTCTCCGAGAGCTGCGGCCAGATGTCCCCCGCTCCGTTGCAGCACGGAATGGGTCGAGCTGAGCCTTACAGTCCAGCGGCAGCTTTGAGCACCATTCCATGACCCAATAGGGACTATCTTGCACTGATTGTTTTACTGTGCTAGAGATAAATATAAGCAGAACGAACTATGGGCTAGAGCCTGATTTACCAATGGCTCGCACCACTCTCACTCACCATCTACTACCAGCCCAAACCGAAGCTCGCAACAATGACTGTCCCTATTAGAGGCCAAGCCGCCGAGGCCAAATCACCAGTCCATGGATATTACTACTGGATGGTGGAAATTGCCACCGTCAAGACCTTCATGGACTACGGCATCTTTGAGGCAATTCCCGCCCAAGGAAGTATTTCCATCGCCGATCTCGCCAAACAAGCCAACGCCGACATCAGTCTCATTGAGCGATTCGCAAAGTTCCTCGCCGTTGCCGGAGTCCTCACATCTCCCACCCCCGGACAACTGGCTCACAATGACGCATCCCGACAGCTCGCCGAGCCAAGAATTAAGCTGCTGTACAGACACATCTATGACTTCTTTCTGGTACCTGCTGCCAAATGGCCTGAGTATTTTGCTGAAAATGGTCTGAAGGAGCCAGTGTCGTCGGATCGCGTGCCGTTTGGGTATGCTGCAAGCCAACCTGACAAGACGCTGTACCAGATCCTGGAGGGCAGGCCGGAGCGAAATGAAGAGTTTAATCGCGCAATGGCGGCAGCTGTGGAAACGATGCCAATCACGGGCATGTATGATTTTAGCTGGATTGGTAAAAGTGAAATTGAGCCTGAGCGAGCTCTCCTTGTTGATGTTGGTGGAGGCAAGGGGCAGGCTCTGAGGGCCATCCTGCAAGAGAATGAGGGCATTGATGCCAGTCGCTGTGTTTTAGAGGACCAGCCAGGTGTTATTGAAGAGGCTATTCAGGAAGAAGATGAGGCTTTGAAGGATGTGAAAAAGGTCAAGGTGAGCATCTTTGAAGCACAGCCTATCAAAGGTAAGTACAGAAAATTCGACTTTAACACGGTAGTAGCTAACCTAGTTAGGGGCACTGGTATACCACATTCGTCGAGTTCTCAACGACTGGTCCGACAACGACTGCGTTACGATCCTCACACATCTGCGTCAAGCTTGTGCACCTGATTCTCGCATTCTCATTTCCGAGCAGCTAATTCCGGAAGAGCCTTGTCTGGATCTTGCGGCTTTTGATATCTGGATGTTCAATTTCGCTGGAAAGCGACGCAATGCCAGGTTATTTGAGGATATTGCTGCGAAAGCCGGATTGGAGATTGGAAATGTTTCTAGGGACGATGACTCAGGAGGAGGTATTATTGAAATGGTGCCGATTCAGACAGAAAACTGCTGTGCAAAGCGAGTTTCCGTTTCTGTCAACAAAGACATCTAGCTAGAGATTATTCTCTTCTCAATCAACTAACATATGTAGCTATGGGTTGCTTCCATTCTTTTCTTGGCAAGGCTGCTCAAAATTTACTCCTTTGCAATCTTGACAACTACAGAACCAATGCCAGTGCCACTACTCCAAGCCCTGTGTGCCTCCCAGATCTCATCCAACTCCCAAACTTTGCGAATGGGCACTTTGAAGTCTCCATTCTTGAGCATCTTAATCAATGTCTTCAAATTGTCAATGTAAGTGGGATTCTCCTTCGCCAAGCCGTAGAAGGTTGTTCGTTTCCCACTCTGTCCATTGTGCGCAAAGAGTTTCGCAACCGACTCACTGGGATCTCGGGGTGCATCGCCAGCCAGTGAGTCACCATTGGTACCAAAAGCAACCAAGATACCCTCAGGTGTCAGAATATCATAGCTCTCATCAAAGCTCTCGAAACCCAGCGCGTCAAAAACAGCATGAGCACCACCCCAACCCTTCATGGCATCCATCCACTTCTTGTCCGTGTAAACAAACGGATGCGCTCCATACGACCGAATGAGATCATGATTGCGCAGACTCGCAGTTCCATACACCTCAGCACCCGCCAACTTGGCAAGAATCATCACCCCCGTGCCAACACCACCACTCATGCCGTGGATGAAAACACGCTGGCGCTCGGCGACATTCGCCACCTCCTTCACCATTGCATAGGCAGTGCTCCAGTCACATATCAGCCCAGTAACTTGCCGATGATCCAGACCCTCAGGGACCTTGACACAATACTCCTCCGGCTGATTCACATACTCAGCCTGCGCATTGTACTTGGTCAGCACGGCAACAGTGTCGCCAACCTGCAGCTCTTTACAGAAATCTCCGAGCTTGCTGACCGTCCCCACCAGACAGTAGCCTGGTGTCAGTGGTGCAGCAACTTGATCCGGGTATATCCCCTTTCGCATGCTGATGTCGCCACCAGTGAAGCCTGAGAGTTCCGTGCGGAGCTGGACATGGCGTGTAGGGGGTGGCGGACAGGTTGCATCGACGATTTGGAGGACGTCGATGTCTCCGAACTGCATGATGAGGAGTTTTCGTGTGGATGTCATTGTAGAAGGGACGGGTTTTGTCGGCAAGCAAAGGCTTTAACCTGCAACTGAGCAGGTGGTAGTGAAGGGACGTGTAAGTGAGGCTAGCGCTACGTGCTCCGTTTAGAAAGAAGCTGAAATGCACAAATAAGAGCTGACGCCGGAGACAACAGGTTCGAAATTTCTAAAATTCTCAAGTATGATATTTCTAAAATTTTTCTACTCGTTGATGTTTCTTTGGCGTGCATTTGCGGCTGTTGGGCAGGATGGAGCCCCTGTGTAAGTCCGCAACACTATGGCTCCATCACAGCTCCGCGCCGCCTTGACACGCAGATGTAGCTGGTGGATCTCCGTCTCGGGGCGGAGGTTCCACATATCCTATTTTAGGCTGCGGAAGCGACGGAAACAACGGGATAGCTGGGCAACGGTCACTTTGTCTCTACACAGAGCGTGTCGTTCAGACTGATTGGGGGAAACAATGAGATGAGAAAATGCATGAAATTTAAAAAAGAATATATATATATTTCAAAAAAATTGATTCAAGTCTAAAATGCCAAGGTCACATTGCAGATAGTCTCAACTACGCTAAAATATTTGTCCTCGCCGCCGAAACAAAACGCGAGACAGTGAACAGAGCCGAGCCAAACAACAGCGTAATACCTGCAAAAATAATCATGCCTTGAAATCCGCCCTTTTCAGCTTGAATTAAAGCTCCTGCGATGGGATTGCCAATCAGAACTCTATGAGAATATTAGTTGGAATTTTGGCTGCTTTGCGCTGTCAGCACATTGACATACCCTATTGAGTTAATGGCCATTTGCACGCCGATCTTGGTGCCGTAGGTGTCCATGTCAACTGTCAGTCTGGCGACAGATACGGCCTGTAGTGATATGAGGCCACCTGAAAATAGTCCATATAAAGCCGAAAATGCGATGATGGAAGGTTCGTTCTTGATGGAGAGTAGGCAGAGCAGCGTGATGCTTGAAAGAATAGACGTAACCACGGTGATGTTGAAGCTGTGCACAGTTAAAAAGCCGCATCGAAACGTTTTGAATAAACTTACACGCCAGTCTTATCAGCAAGATATCCCGAGATCAGTCGCCCAAAGAATGATCCCCCATTAAGAATAGCCAACAGATTATTAGCCATTGTAGGCTTCACCCCATGCGCCTGCCCATAAGTAGGCAAGTAGTAAAACGGGATAAACATTCCCAAATACGCACACGTAAAACCGAGCGTCACAAGCACATACGTCAGGCTCGTCAACTCCTTCTTCAAGCTCTGTCGATTCACTGGGCCAGCTCCAGTGGCAGCTTCGCGGCGCTCCACAACAAGAATTGTAGAAATAAGCATCAATCCCAGACAGATGAAGCCCACAATCCGCAAGGTCCAGCCAAACTCCATCTTATCCAGTAAGTATTTGATGAAAATTGGCCAGATGACGTCGCCGATCGAGGAGCCGGACACAACAATCCCCAGAGCAATGCCGCGCCGCTTGTCGAACCACATGTTGATGGCTGAAATGGTTGGGTAGAAGACCATGGCGTCTGCGATTCCGAAGAGAATTCCTTGCGCGAGAAATATTTGGTAGTATTTTTTACCCAAGCTGGTCAGCATCAGCGAGAGGACGTAGAGGATCATGCCGGGGATTGTGAGCTTTCGGGCGCCAAATTTGTCGAAGGCGGGACCCATGAAGATTCCGGCGATGAAGAGGAGGAATAACTATTTGGTTAGTAAATTAGGTGATTTGAGGCGCAGATGAAGCGTACTTGGATGGAACCAATCCATGATATTGCGCTGGCTGTGTTGTGCTTGAGGAGCTTCTCTTGGTAGTATGTTTGGAAGGTTCCAAATGAATTGAGCAGTCCTATCTTGTATCAGCCAGTCGATTCCAGTCGTTTGACAAGTTCATACCAAATGTCGCAATGTAATTGATTAGGCCACCGGCGACTACTGCCCAAGCCTTGAATCCGCCGTCTGGTGCGCTCGAAGACGGCTTCTCAGTCATAGGCGCGTCTTGTCCGGAGCGCTCTGGATTTGAACTTTGGTCTGCTGCTTCAGGCGGCTCTGTCGTTCGCTGTGGTGTGTCCATGACGACAGGCGGATAACACGAGATGGTGTGCTGTTGTAGATGTTCAAATTTAAAATATGGCACGAAAAATCAAATAAAGGATGTGAAGGGATGTTAGGCAAGGATAATTGAAAAAGTTATTGTGTGTCGCAGTCCCAACTCAGCTCGCCGTTTCCAGACGGAGTTCAATTATACATCGGGCGCAGTGACCAATAACATCACACCAGGTCAAGAAATCAATAAAAACATGTCCAATTACTTTTAAATATCTCAGATGATTTTTCGAAACGTTAATTTCAAAGCCCCAACCAGACGCGACACACTGCGTCGCTATGAAATCCCTTAGCATCGCCCTGTTAGTCGCTTTGCCTACCCTAGGCCTGGCCACAAAGCCCACCGTCTACGATCAACCCAACACATGGACCAAATTTGGCTTCACGGGCCCTGTTTCCGTGGGAACTCCAGCTCAGAATCTGGATATTCTCATGGATTGGACTTGGATCAGCGCCTATGTCTGGACTGGCACCTGTTACCACCACCCCAACACACCTCACGATTGTTTGAACGTTGATCAGCCTTATTTCAACCAATCGGCATCTACTACTTTTCATCCTACGCCGGATGAGTATCCGAGTCGCACTTGGAATCCGAACCATTTCTTTTCCGGAAAGCCGGTAGATGTGGATTATGCCAGAGAGAGATTTATCGTTGGCAATGTGAATGCTCAGACTGTTTTGCAGACATCTGACTTTACTTTTGACTTGACGGCTTTTCCGTATCCTTTCGTGGGAATCTATGGCCTGTCGCCAGTCTTCCGTGGTGATAATGGTAAGTAACACACCCAAATCTCACTTATTAGAAAGAGCACTGACAAGTCGCAGCTTCGTTCCAATCGCCATTCTATCAGGCATATAAGCAATGTTACTGGGAGAAACCTGTTGTCGCATGGCACTACTGCTACCCCGGCTCGCCAGACAAGAAGAAGAAAACCTGCAACGGACATGATGCAATCCAAACTCACGGCGGAATTAAGTCCAAACTCATCAGCAACGCCGGCATCACTTGGTACGAGAACAAAGTCTTCCCCGACATCAACAACATCGATTTCGTCTATGATCCTCCACTGTACAACTACTGGGCCATCGAGGTATCGGGCGTCAAACTCGGCAACGAGAAACAAGTCATCACATCAACGCCCAAGAACTCTGGTCCCGCTGGAGTCTTCGACCACGCCAGCTACGGACGCGGCATGCCCCTTTCTCCCGCCATCTACGATCGTCTTGTCACTCTCACCGGCGGACAGCCCGTGAAGCTCAAGAGCCCGCCAAACAACGGAGAACAGGATTTCTACCAGGTTAATTGCGATCGCATTGGAAGCTTGCCTACCGTAAAGTATCAGTTTAAGGGCAGTCCTCGGGAATGGGTCATTGAGCCTCGCCAGTATGTTGCCAAGGCGGACAATGGAATTTGTGTTCTGGATGTGAGGACTGTGGGAAGTGGCAATCAATTCCTGGGCAATTTTGGAGAGACGTTTGCGAAAAACAAGTATATTATCTTTGATTGGGAGAGATTGAGGGTTGGAATTGCTGATATTGCGTGGGACAAAGCGCTTTGCTAGGAGGTCAATCGTGTAATTACAAAGTATATGCCGCCGCGAAGCTCCGTCTTTAATCGGAGAAATTAGCAGGGTAGTACGCTACACGGAAGTTGTATTTTAAATAAGAGTGTATAAATGCCCGTGCAGCAGCTCTTTTAACCCGTGACATTCAATTACTAAACAAATCCACCAACAACTGCTCTCTGAAAATTTGGTTATGGACGTAGACGCAGACATAGTCATTATTGGAGGCGGCATAGGCGGTCTCACCCTCGCCGCAATCTGCAAACAGCTCAACCTCTCCTACCTCGTTCTCGAACGCAGCCCCCAAATCACCCCTGTGGGAGCTGGCATCTCCCTCGCCCCCAATGCACTGAGGCTGATGGAGCAGCTCGGGCTGTATGAGACTCTCCTCGCCACGGGCCAGAAAATCCGCCGCATCCAGATCTGGCGCAACGACAGGCTCTGGAACACCCTGGACTGGACACTCATCGAGAAGAATTTTGGGTATCCGATCCTGTCGCTGGAACGACATGAATTTCACCGCTTGCTGTACCGTACGGCCGGAGAGGATGCGGTCATGCTCGACGCCCAGGCTGTGGATGTGGTGGATGACGAAAGCAAGGCTTTTGTCTCCGTGAAGCTGAGTAGCGGCCGCGAGATCCGAGGAAGGATTGTGGTGGGCGCGGACGGCATCCGGTCTGTTACAAGGCGCATCTTGGCGGGCAAGGTCGATGATGCGTCGGCCAATACCATCAAGTATACGGGACGCGTGCACATGTCGGGGATTACGATGCCGCTGTCACATCTTGGTGAGGAGGATAAGGGTGTGGGAAATTGGATGTTGTATGATGATAAGATTTTGACGACTTGGAGTTGTCCTGATAATAGGCAGTGGTTTATTGGTGCCATGGTAAGTGATTTATACTTGTTTTTTTTACGCCTTTAGTCTCGTTTTTTGTCTCCTTTTGTTTTTTGTTCTTGGTTTGCTATTATTTCTAACATTAGTTTAGACAACTACTGGATCCAAGGAAGCAAACAAGTCTACGTGGTCTCACGTTACAAAGGACACAGTCAACAATATCTACGGAGACAAGTTTCATCCATTTGCCAAAAGCGGCCAGCTGAACGAGAGTAGGGCTGAGTATCCCTGCATAAACGATTCAGCACTGTAACTAACTGCGCAATTTTTCAACAGTCGTCGATCAGTCCGTCCGAGTCCTCGCATCCGACGTCTTTGAAGAGACGGCGTTTCCATCCATGGCAAAAGGCCGAGTTGCCTTATTAGGAGATGGTAAGTACACCATCTATGAGGAATCATGGGTAACCTCGACATGAACTACGGAAAAGACAAGCTAACGAAACGTGTGTTTTTTGTGTCCCCGCAGCGGGCCATAGCATGACGTCCTTCTTTGGCCAAGGCGGGTGCCAAGCCATCGAAGATGCCGCCATCCTTGCCAATCTGCTCAGCAAAGAGTTCGCCTCGGATGGATCTCGCTCGCTGGCCGGGCTGCCGTATGCAGAAAGCAGCGCGATGCTGCAACAGTACTCGGACCTCAGGCGCGAGCGGGTACAGCAGTTGACCAAGTTCAGCGCGAGCTTTGCATCCCTGCACATGGCGAGCCTGCCGCTGGGCAGCGGTGGACTGGTTCGAGGCTTGATCTATGGGTATGCTCCCGCGCAGGCGTGGATGTGGTATCTGCGGTGGCTATACGGGGAGCAGCCTACCGTTGATGGGCTGGCGAGGGCTCGCTAATTGGGTAAGCGTTGCTCGGGAGGATATTTGGTCCGTTTGCTGGCTATTTGGCTTGGAAAGTCGAGTAAGAAACAAACCAGAGAGCTTGGCTTGGAGTTCGTTACTACAGTGGACTTGGGCTTGCTTTTAGTGCACATTCGGATCGCGCGGGTTCACGCTGGATTTTAATCAACTCCTCTAAGAAATGCATCTTTTCGGTCTTCGCATTTACGTTATAGTTGAACACCAGTTCGCACTAGAATTTAATACCTGAAGATAACTACATTCAAGACACTTGCCCAAGTAGGCAGTTCATCATGTTTATGAATAATGTCGGCAACCTTCTCCAAATCTCGACGGCTCTATCCGCTCCTGCACTGTAGCTACATGTGTGAAATGCAATGAGGCTGTGACGCAATAAGGCTGTGACGCAATAAGGCTGTGATGCAATAAGGCTGTGCTTGGCCTGCTTGGGGCAAAAAAGAACAAAAGGCCAGCCTCTCAGTTGGTTGTTGACGGCAAGAACCATCGCAAAACACACATCATCCGCATCTTGTGATATCCGATGGCATCGCACAGCAAACATCCGCTACGCAAGTCGTGCGGCTTCTGTCGTTCCAGGAAAATTAAATGCTCCAACGAGACCATCTGCAAGGCCTGTCGCAAACAGGGCATCGACTGCGTCTATGACTTTGTGCCGCCGTCGCTAGTACGTCCTCGTGTACCTCAGGCGCCCGTCGACACGGACACGGACTCTACATCACAGAGCAGCTCCTCGCCCCCAACTGATACCTCGAACCAGCCTGGAGCTACCGTTAACAATGGAGATAGCATTGCTGCTGAGTTGCAGGCCATCTTCCAAGCTACGTATTGCGCCAAAGATGCAAATGGTGCCGGGAACAACGCCTGGCATCAATCTATATCATCGTTTTGCAAGACTTTATTGATGTCGTCAAATCCTCCATCAGCCACGAATGATCCGCCAACTGCTTCTTCTACGCACGCATCGAAGCCGCGCCAGAGTCGGTTTTTGTCCATTATTGTTCGAGAGCTGCTGGTTCTCTTTATCAACAAATTCAGTAGCCTGGGATCGTACCTTGAAGACAATGGAGATGGTGCATTTTTTCTCGAAGCCATGCAGAATGACTTCACAAAGGACATGTTTGATCCCATGCAGTCCAACATCAACCCTCTGGCGGAGTTCTCGCCCAGGCGAAGAACGCAATTAATTGATGTTTGGTTTTCAACTCACCCTTTGTCCTTTATTATCTCCAAGACCCTCCTCATTTATCGCTTTCGCCATGGCACGCTCGACCAAAGCCTGCTAGCCATGATCTTGGCAGAGGCAAATATCGCCATGGACAACGAAGCTTCCATCGCCAAGGGCAAAACTCTCGCCCACTGGGCAGCACATAGCCTATGGGAGAAACTATACAGCTTCAGCGACGAGGACCTCTCATCAGATTCCAAGACTTCCATGGAAGCAGAGCTGGTCACGATACAGCTTCTTGTTCTACTCGGCTGGAACGCACTCTGCAACATGCAGATGCGCCGGGCAACTTGTTACATGGGACTGGCTTGCCGCATGTCTACAAAATTGACAGAGAGCAATTTCTACTGTCAAGCAGCCGCTACTGGTACCAACCGCGTCAACGGCATCGATGTTTTAGACGTCCATAAAGAGCTCTTGGCATGTCTCTGGTGGATAAGCTTCAGCGTCTTCCAATGGCTCTTCATGCAAATGGACCGCAAACTTCCCTACAGCCCATACAAAAGTCTGTCGTCGACATTTTTACCGGCAGACGCCGCATCCTCACTTGCAATACGGCTAGACGAGGCTTCAGATCACATTTCAACTCTACATCGACAAAAAGCTGCATTGCAAGACATGTGGCCCGTCACTCACATCTGCTCTGTTGTCACTTACATCTATAGTCTATATCCGGAAGAGAAAGAATCTGGCGAGATGCAAAATCCCGATCGATGGCAGGAAGCGACATTATCAACGCTTCGGAAGCTACAAAACACACCATCCAGCCAGAGCGTGGATCAGCTGTGTAGACAAGTCTACAAGGCCTTGATAGACAATGTTGCCATGTTCGACTCCAAAGTAGAACACGAAGCGTCACGAACCTCTATGGTGGTTATTTATCACACCCTGGCTGTCCAAATCCTATTTCCTCGCTCGAAATGTAGCTCCAGCCCTGCAGACCCTAGCATGACATCCGAAACCGTCGACTTATTCTGCAAATCCGCCACAGAATTAGTACGCACCATCTCATCAGTCATGGCCCGTCAAGACGAAGAGCCATTTGCCAACTTATCATCACAAATCCATCCCCTTGGCCCCATGGTATTTACCCTCGCTCTCGATGCCTGTTGCAGAGCCATGCTCGCCATCGGTACATCCAATTCCATGAACAGCGACATATGGCCCTCCCACAACACGAGGTTGCGAGACATTGCCTCCCGCCTCTGGGAGCTAGGCCAGCTCCAATTCGGCAACGCCGGATCATCCGCACGAGCTGTCACCAGACAAAGCGAAGCAGTCGCTGTCGTCTTTGGCGTCGCAACCGACCGCCACATGCTGTCACCTATTATAAGCACGAGGAACTCCTCTCCCGCCCTAGGGTTAGGTGCCAGCACAAGTTCGACTGTCTTCTCGGCGCCACTTCACGATCCCCTGACGTTGTTGAGTTCTCTAGAGAGCATGGCGGATAGTCGGGCAGCGCCGCAGCTGTGTCATTTACAGAATTTCTTGTATTCGTTGGATGGTGCTGATTGGGCGGATGGTGGACAGATGCAGGTGCCGCCGTATGGGGAGCAGCAGATGTTGAATTCAGATGTGACGATAGTTGATCCGAATTTACTTTATGAAACTTCTTTGTTTGAACATTAGCGGTTGGGTTGGCGTTTTATTTTTTACTTGCATTTAAACAAGGATAGAATTTAGACAGGTTTTAAAAGTTATAACTTGAGAGTTGAATCTGGCTTGGCTTGTATAAATTGACTTGTTAGGAAACAGACTTTGACTTAGCCGCTCGTCGATTAATAAATAATTCTTTCGAACTTTAATTTTTTTTACAAACTACAATAACGATAATTCAATCACGCGCTTTGAACACAGGCATATATATATTGCATCAGCCAGCCATGGCAGCGGTGAACCCACTGAACCCACCAGACATTGGTTGAAACATGTATGTAATACTGTACAACTGGGAAGTACACGCTAAAACACTGCCGTTTGAATAGAAGATACCTCATTGACTACGTTCACAATATCAAGCTCCTTCATATGCGTTTACCACATCATCTTACAGCTATATATTCAGCTTTTGTCTTACCTATCTGCAACGCCACAACAATTTGATATACAGCGCCGATATCGCATATGTATACCTCGTCAGATGCATTGATGCCCAAAGTGAAGCAGTCTCGGGTTGAAAGCTGTTGTTATCGTCTCTCTACTAGGCAACACGCCGCATGTTCTTATAAGTTCAATGAATTGCTTGTAGAGCTTGGCTGATTGATTAGGGCATAACTATGGCTAAACCACACCAGTGAGTAAGGGTTACGGTTAGCTAAAAAACGGAATTTGTAGTCGTCCATATGTAGATAGATTCTTAGCTATTAAAGTCGTCTAAATATAGACGGATTTCTAGCTACTAAAGTCGTCCACATATAGACAGATTTCTAGCTACTAAAGTCATCTATATATAGACAACCTACGCACCTAGATTCCTAGCTACTAAAGCTATTTATATATAGATAGATTTCTAGTAGCTAAAGTCATCTATATATAGATAACCTACGCACCTAGATTCCTAGCTATTAAAGTTATTTATATATAAACGACCTATATACTAGGATTTCTAGCTATTAGAATTATCTATATATAGACGACTTATATACCTAGATTCCTAGTTACTAAAGTTATCTATATATAGACGGATTTCTAGTAGCTAAAGTTATCTATATATAGATAACCTATATACCTAGATTCCTAGCTATTAAAGTTACCTATAACTATAGCTAAACCACACTAGTGAGTAAGGGTTACGGTTAGATAAAAAACAGAATTTATAGTCGTCTACATGTAGACGGATTCCTAGCTATTAAAGTCATCCACATATAGATAACCTACGCACCTAGATTCCTAGCTACTAAAGTCGTCTATATATAAACAGATTTCTAGCAGCTAAAGTCGTCTATATATAGACAACCTACACGATTCCTAGCTACTAAAGTCATCTATATATAGATAACCTACGCACCTAGATTCCTAGCTACTAAAGTCGTCTATATATAGATAACCTACACACCTAGATTCCTAGCTACTAAAGTTATCTACATATTAATAAATTTCTAGTAGCTAAAGTCATCTATATATAGATAACCTACGCACCTAGATTCCTAGCTACTAAAGCCGTCTATATATAGATAACCTACGCACCTAGATTCCTAGCTATTAAAGTCATCTATATATAGATGGATTTCTAGTAGCTAAAGTCGTCTATATGTAGATAACCTACACACCTAGATTCCTAGCTACTAAAGTCATCTATATATAGATAACCTACGCACCTAGATTCCTAGCTACTAAAGTTATCTATATATAGATAAACTATGTGATTCTTAGCTACTAAAGTCGTCTATATATAGATAGTTTTTTAGTAGCTAAAGTCATCTATATATAGATAACCTACACACTTAGATTCCTAGCTATTAAAGTTATTTATATATAGATAGATTTCTAGTAGCTAAAGTCGTCTATATATAGATAACCTATGTGATTCTTAGCTACTAAAGTCGTCTATATATAAATGACCTACACACCTAGATTCCTAGCTACTAAAGTCATCTATATATAGACGAATTTCTAGTAGCTAAAGTTATCTATATATAGACGACCTACGCACCTAGATTCCTAGCTATTAAAGTTATCTATATATAGACGGATTTCTAGTAGCTAAAGTTATCTATATATAGATAACCTACGTGATTCTTAGCTACTAAAGTCGTCTATATATAAACGGTTTTCTAGTAGCTAAAGTCATCTATATATAGATAACCTATATACCTAGATTCCTAGCTATTAAAGTTATTTATATATAGATAGATTTCTAGTAGCTAAAGTTATCTATATATAGACAACCTATATAATTCCTAACTACTAAAGTTATCTATATATAGATAGATTTCTAGTAGTTAAAGTTATCTATATATAGATAAATTTCTAGTAGCTAAAGTCATCTATATATAGATAACCTATATACTTAGATTCCTAGCTATTAAAGTCATCTATATATAGATAACCTATATACCTAGATTCCTAGCTACTAAAGTTATCTATATATTAACGAATTTCTAGTAGCTAAAGTTATCTATATATAGATAACCTATACACCTAGATTCCTAGCTACTAAAGCTATCTATATATAGACAGATTTCTAGTAGCTAAAGTTATCTACATATAGATAGATTTCTAATAGCTAAAGTCATCTATATATAGATAATCTATATACTTAGATTCCTAGTTACTAAAGTTATCTATATATAGATAACCTACGTGATTCCTAGCTACTAGATTCTTAGCTACTAGGTTCCTAGCGGCTAGATTCCTAGTTACTAAAGTCGTCTATATATTAATAACCTAGGTATATAGATTTCTAGTCACTAGAGTCTTAGCTACTAGGTTCTTAGCGGCTAGATTCCCTAGCTACTAAAGTTATCTATATATTAATAACCTACACACGTAGATTCCTAATCACTAAAGTCCTAGCTACTAGGTTCCTAGTAGCTAGATTCCCTAGCTACTAAAGTTATCTATATATTAATAACCTATATATATAGATTCTTAGTTACTAGAGTCCTAGCTACTAGGTTCTTAGTGGCTAGATTCCCTAGTTACTAAAATTATCTATATATTAATAACCTATATATTATAGAATTATAACTACTAAAGTTATAAATTAATAAACACTACTTTATATAATATTTTATTATAGAACTTTATAGTACTAGAATTATATAATATAATACTAAAAAGTATTATTTATATATATTATAATAAATAGGTTATTTATAGCCTAAGGTAAGATAATAGTTTAGTAAGGCGTCTAATATAATAAAATAAAATTAATATATATTATATTAAATACTAAAGTAGAGAATATAGAAGATATAGGATTTAACTAATAAGGTAAATATATAAAATATACTTATAGATATATCTCCTAAATAAAAGTAAAATAATAATAGTAGATATTAGTATAAATATAAATAAGGATTTATAATATATATCTTATTTAGTATTATTAGTTTACTTTTAATAAATAATAGTCTATACTAACTATTTTACTAGAGGTATTAATAAGGCTTTATAGTACTTACTAATTATAAGTATAAGGTTAATATAGATAAGGAAGGATATTAATAAGCTTAGTATTAATTATAAGACTAGCTCTTATATAAGAGAGATAGTCTTATAATATTACTATTATATATATATATCTATATATAAGGTTACTAATTAAGAGAGACTATAGTTATAAGATAATCCTAATATATAATAATAATAATAGTATTACTATTACCTTATCCTTACTAACTTATTAGTAGCTTACCTCTATATATATACTTCTTTATATATAATATATAGCCTAGCTTCTCTTACCTATATATTCCTTTATATATAGCTCTCCTTAGGCTATAACCCTAATACTATATATATAGTAGATATAGATAAGGATACTAATAAGCTTAGTATTAATTATAAGACTAGTTCTTATATAAGAGAGATAGTCCTATAATATTACTATTATATATATATGTTTATATATATAATAACTATATTATTAATAATACCTTATAGACCCTATTACTTAGAAGTATAAGGTAGACGTAGACTAGGACGCTAATAAGCTTAGTATTAATTATAAGACTAGCTCTTATATAAGAGGGATAGTCCTATAACGTTACTATTATATATATATATTTATATATATAATAACTATATTATTAATAATACCTTATAGACCTTACTACCTAGAAGTATAAGGTAGATATAGACTAAGACACTATAAGCTTAGTATTAATAATAAGACTAGCTCTTATATATAGGAGTAATAATATTATAATATTACTATTATAGACTTATATTTTATATTAGTAATAACTACTTTAAATACTTAATACTAATAATAATATATCTAGCTATATTATTACTAATAATTATATACTATATATTAGTAGACCCTAATAGTAGCTCTTTACTTAGGAAGCCCTACCTTAGAAGTAATAGCGTAGAGCTTAAGTAGCTAACCTATATTAACCCCTTAATATACCTTATAATTTAGTAACCTAAGACTATTATAGGCCTAGTATATATCTTACTTAGCCTATATAAAGAATATTATTATAAGTGTCCTTTAGCTCTTATAAGTAAGAAAGGCGGTCTTATAAGAATATATTATATCTATTATAACTACCCTACTAGTTATAATAGTATAGATCTTATATACTCTATATAATATATATATAAACTTAGTATAGTTAGTGGCTATAGCCTTAGCTAAAGTAGTATATTTATAATAGACGCTTATACTAGAGAGTAGAGGTGTTAATAAGGTATTATCTAGCTCTTATATAGGGGAGGGGTAGTTATATAATATTACTATCCTAGTTATACTATCTTACTTAGATACTTAAGTTCTTTACTAATATAAATAGTTAGGTTAAAAGCCTAATACTTTAGTATTAGTTAATACTAAACCCTACTAAGTGATCTATTAGTAAACACTAATTATAATAAATATACTATTCCTAGTATATACTATAAATATTAACTAATACACCTACTCTTATAGCTATAGAGAAGATAGTATTATTATAAATTAATAATACTAGCTTATATCCTTCTTAACTTAGATAAGGAATACTATTACTAGTATCGCCTAGGTCTTATATATAGGGGCGATAGTACTATAGCGCTACTATAGTAGATATATACTTTATATCTATAATAACTACGTTCCTAGAGGCGTTAATAATACTTTATATAGCCTACTACTTATAAGTATAAGGTTAATATAAATAAAGATACTAATAAGCTTAGTATTAATATTAAGTCTAGCTTCTATATATTATAAATATATACTTCCTATTTATAATAACTATATTAGACACTTAATATTAGTAATAATATATCTAGCTATATTATTACTAATAATTATATACTATATATTAGTAGATACTAATAGTAGCTTTTTATTTAGGAAGCCTTACCTTAGAAGTAGTAGTATAGAGCTTAGGCGGTTAGCCTTTAATAATACCTTACTTAATATGCCTTATAATTTAATACTAGGCTTAGTATATACCTTACTTAACCTAGAGGAGGAATACTATTACTAGTGTTATCTAGCTCCTACGTATAAGCTATAATCCTATTATACTACTATTATAGTACTTTATATTTATAATACCTATATTATTAATAACACCTTATAAAGCCTATTACCTATAAATATAAGGTAGATATAGATAAGGATACTAATAAGCTTAGTATTTATATTAAATCTAGCTCTTATATATTATAGATATATATATCTTATTTATAATAACTATCTTAGACACTTATTATTAATAATAATATATCTATCTATATTATTATTAATAATTATATATTATATATTAGTAAATACTAATAATAGCTCTTTATCTAAGAAGCCCTACTCTAGAAGTAATAATATAGAGCTTAAGTAACTAACCTTTAATAATACCTTACTTAATATATATTATAATTTAATACTAGGCCTAGTATATACCTTACTTTACTTAGATAGAGAATACTATTACTAGTGTTATTTAGCTCTTATACATAGGCTATAGTCCTACTATACTACTATTATAGTACTTTATATTTATAATACCTATATTATTAATAACACCTTATAGAGCCTACTACCTATAAGCACTAGGTTAATATAGATAAGGATACTAATAAGCTTAGTATCTATATTAAGTCTAGCTCTTATATATTATAGATATATATTTTCTATTTATAATAACCACCTTAGACACTTAATACTAGTGATAATTATCTAGCTATACTATTACTAATAACCTTATACTATATAATAATATACCCTAATAGTAGCTATTTATCTAAGAAGCCTTTACCTATAAGTAATAGTATAGAGCCTAAGTAACTAATCTTTATAAATATATTATAATTTAATAACTATAACTTATTATAGGTTAGTTATATATTATATTTAACTTATATAAGAAATATTATTATAAGTATTCTCTAACTCTTATAAGCAGGAGAGGTAGTTCTATAAGTATATACCTCTATTATAACTAATTTACTAGAAGTAATAGTATAGATCTTAGGTATATTATAGAATATATATACTTAGTTAGTATTATTAGTAGCTATAGCCTTAACTAAAGTAATATATTTATAGTAGACGCTAGTATAAGAGGTATTAATAAGGCTTTATAATACCTATTAGTATAGTGTTATAAGTAACTTAGTATTCTCTAGCTCTTATATAAGGGAGGGGTAGTTATATAAGGCCGCTATCCTAGCTATACTATCCTACCTAGATTCTTAAGAACCACCTAGTTCTTTACTAATATAAATAGTTAGGTTAAAAGCCTAATACTCTAGTATTAGTTAATATTAAACCCTACTATATAATCTATTAATAAATACTAATTATAATAAATATATTATTCTTAGTATATATTATTAATATTAACTAATATATTTACTCTTATAACTATAAGGAAGAAACCCCTTATATTAACTTATAAATTAATAACCTAAGCTTATTATTAACCTAGTATACTTTTTACTTAACCTAGATAAGGAATTTATTCCTAGCCTCCTCTACCTCTTATATATAGAAGAGATATTCCCTTAACACTACTTTTATATAAATACGCTCTCTATTACTAATAACCGCCTTTAATACTTAATACTAGTTATACTTCTCCTACTAAGTTATTATTAGTAATTTTATAATATATATTAGTATACCCTAATAGTAGCTCTTTATCTAAGAAGCCCTATATTATAAGTAGTAGTATAGAGCTTAAGTAGTTAACCTTTAATAATACCTTACTTAATATACCTTATAATTTAATAATCTAGGCCTAGTATATGTTTTACTTAACCTAGATAAGGAATACTATTATAAGTATTATCTAGCTCTTATATAAGAGGGATAGTCTTATTATACTACTATTATAGTGTATTATATCTATAATACTTATATTTAGGGCTTAATACTAGTAATACTTATCTTATTATATTATAACTAATATTATTATTTATCTAAGGGTAATAATATAATTTAAAATAGATATATTAGACCTAATTAGTAGTATTATATTTATAAAAACTATATTAAGCGTAACTAGTTAACTATAATAGTATATTATTATAGAGGCTCTATAGATAAAAAGGATTACTTACTCTAATAAGAATAGAAATAACTTAAAAGCCTATTTTATATATAATTACTAGTATATTATATTATAATTAGGAGCCTAGTAAAGGTTTCCTTAATTTCTAA
>JAEIJG010000177.1:0-44395 GCA_037289395.1 Beauveria scarabaeidicola | reverse complement strand
AAAAAAAAAAAAAAAAAAAAAAAAAAAAAAAAAAAAAAAAAAGTCGGGCGCAGGAATGCTACTTACTATGCTACCATGGCCCAGTTCTCGGACCCGGAAAGCAGATTGATGGCGACCTGGCACCAGATGTGCGCCTCAGAGTGAGCACCTGCGAAATACTTGAAACGTCCCATGTTCTGGAAAAAGACAGTCTGCGGGCGTAGAGCAGGCAAAGCATTGCCGCTGTAGGCCTGCTGGGTTCGGAACGCCTTGATCTGCCAGTCCAGCGACGCCTGGTAATTGCTGGCCGATCCCTCCAAGTTTGCCAGGCTGACCTCTGCCCAGCTCAGTTCACGTTTGTCGAGCGGCTCGGCTTCCGCCCGCATCTGGTGTGCCTGCTCCAGCCACGGGCGTGCCGCGGTGAAGAGCCCGCGATGTGCGCATGCCAATCCGGACAAGGCACATAGATCAGAGTAAAACTCTTGATCCTGATCCTCTTCTCCGAGAGTCTCAAAGGCAGATATAGTCACTTCAATGGTGCGCTCCACCTCCTGATAGGAGCCAGTCTCGATGAGAAATCTGCCAGCCGTGAGCGTCTGTAACGGCGCAGGTGGAAAAGGCTATCAATTTAAAACATGGACATACCCTGCCAAACTTTTGAGGAGCCTACAGAACCCCAAGTTTGGTAGCAATGGCTCTTCCTTTGTCATCGCTTGCAAGTATTGATCCCTGAGACTCAGGACGTGCTGTAGATATTCTTTACACTCGGTCCATCGCTCATAGAGCTGACCTGTCTTGGCCCCGGCGTGGGGGAATGTCTCGTAAAGCAGATATGTGGCATTGTCAAAGAACCGTTGGTTGTCTGCTTCGGATGTCAAGAATCGGAATCGGTCTCGGACGAGGGGACGCAGTGAGAGAAGGCTTTTCGACTTGTCTTGTTTGATCAAATTCAGCCTCCCCAGCTCCTCCATCGTTTCCGACAGGCTAGGCGACCGAGTTAGCGCTCAAGACACACGGCAGCACGCTGCAAGCTTACAGAAGCTCATGAGAACAGAATCTCAGCTCCGGCGGAAGCTCGTCCTTCAGCATCGGATCAAATAGTGCCTGGGGGACAGACACTGGCGCAACGTAGCACATGATACCCAGCATGCTTGCGCTGCTGGGGCTCAGTCTGTAAAAAGCCTGCGACCAAGTTATATTGACAGCGCCCTCTCCTTCCATTTTGTGTTTCTTATCTCTTGTTCTGGGCATGGAATCAACTAGATCAACATTAAATGAATGGGATGGCGTCAGAAAGCTGCGGAATGCGAGAGATGTGCTACTTATGTGCTCTTCATCTGGTTTGACAAGATTGATTATAACGTTGGCCCTCGACGAATGGTAATGCTGCCGGCATCTTATCTTGGGGCACCCATCTTCCTGTGCGCCTCAATTTTCGTACGACTTTGTGAGGCTTTTTGAAGGACTGCTGCCCGACCAAGGTCAACCCCAGAGAATGAGAGATGCGCAACTTGTGCTGCCAGCCCTGCCTTTGAGCTGAACATGCTCGGTTACCCAGTATCACAGGCTTCTTCACCGACGTTATACCAAAAGGACCCCAAAATGAGGCCACTGACCCGTCTCCGGTTGGCAAGCCGACTTGACGCAGGGTAGTCGGGCCGCCACCAACAAACCACCATCCTGGTTCAGACCTTGTTGCCGCCGATTTCACTTGCCGCAAATCAGCATCTCAAAACACCGTCTTGGCTGCGTAAGTGACAACTCAACATGGCGACCCCCAAGTCCTGCCTCAACGTCTGCGTCACCCATCGTCGTGGACCGTCCCCCGCCTCCAACTTTTGACTATTCAGCGACAGCAGCGGCTTCGACATGACCCATCCGCCGATGCTCGCCTCGCCGCTCGTGCATCCCTCCGGGTCACGCTCCCCCACAACCACCAACACGGTCGTCACCGTTGCGCCGCGCAAGACGGCCCTCGTCATCGTCGGCATGCAAAACTACTTGCTCTCCGCCGCGCTAGGCCGCCGCCGCGTCTCTGGCGGAGGGAGGGCTCGAAGGACATGGTCAAAAGGGGAGGAGGCCGCGGCAGCATAGAAGCGCAGTCGCATCATCACCATGTTAGTTTCTGGGCCGTGGGTGCTTACATTAAAAGGTCTACATAATACGGAGATGATGACTGCGAATTCTCCAGAACCAGACTGTTTGACATTTGCTGAGAAGAAGTATTTACGGACGGTAGATTGTCATCTAAATTAATGCTGTGCTATATTGTGCGCGAAACCAAGAAAAGACCGAAACACCCATCCGTCCAAGCCCATCGCCAAGACTGCTGCTATACGACATGCATGAAACCCCTTTGAATGCAGAGAAAGCTAGACAACAGGAAAGCGACAACGTGTAAAAAGCAAGTCTCTAAAATAAAACTTTTGAAGCAAGACTCAGTAGCCAGGCGGCATCATTCCAGCTGCTCTCGCCCTCTTTGGGCGGCGGCAGCTTTACTGACGGCAAATTTGTGACGCCTTCAACGTGTCTTGGTGTTTGCGCGCCACGCCCGCCATCTTCCTCGTCATCCTCCTCTTCGTCCTCGTCGTCATCCTCACCATCCTCCTCAAAGAGCGACCAGCCGATGAAGCTGGCGATCCAAGAGCCCTTGAGGGTCTTGCCCTCGCGCATGAGGCGGCGGATGGCGGCCTCGTCGTCGAGTTCGTCATCGCGCTCGAGCTCCTCGAGCTTCTGGTCGAGGTTGACAAAGTCGGGGCCCGAGATTGCGTCTGCGGAAAAGTATGAGTCGCTGCCGCCGGCGCCGCGATCCATGGGCGTGAGGGCCGTGCTGCGGGGATCCATGCTCTGGGCGCGGCTGGCGAAGCGGCTTGTGCGGCGGCTGTAGGCGGGCGAGGAGAGGAGGTCATCGCCGTCGGCCACGGCGGAGCTGCCGCGGCGGTGGTGGCGCTCGCGGGCCAGCTCCTGCTCAAAGGCGTCCTCGTCCGGGTGGCGCTGCATGACGGCGAGGCTCGTGGAGCTCTGGCGCGAGACGAGCCAGGCCTGGCCCTTGTACTCGCGGGCCTCGGAGCTCATGAGGGCGCCAGTGCGCAGCATCCAGTCACTGTCGTTGCGGTGGCGGCTCGTCAGGGTCGGCTCGTCCGCGGCCGCGCGTCGTCTGCGCGGCGTCGAAGCGCCGGAGCCGGGATGTCGGCTGTTGCTGCTGCTGCTGCTGCTGCCGGGCAGGTGGGTGGAGGAGCGGCTCTTGGTCATGGACTCGCTGCCGTGGCGTTGGCGAGAGCGGGAGCGCGGGGTGGCGGCGGCGTGGGCGAGGAAGCGCGGCGTCGTGGGCGCCGACTTGCCCTCGAGGTAGGACGAGGTGACGGGCCCGCTGGACAGGTTGGCGATGGAATCGGGGTCGTTGAGCGGAAGCTTGACCGTCAGCGGCGCGAGCGTCAGGTGGTTGACGTTGGTGGAGGAGCGGTTCTTGCGGCGGGCGCGATCCGCGTGCTGGTTGTAGGCCAGGTCCATCTCGGCGGAGTGATGCTGTGGGCGAGATGAAGCTTTGGTTTTTTGCCAATGCCTTGCGAGTTGCTGACGATGTAGCTATGCTGGGCGAGACAGTGTCGTGCCAAGCGGGCCAGCAGTGACAAACAGGGAACGGTGGCGGTGGAGATTTTCGATCTCGCAGGAGTGTACGGATATGTATGTAATCGACAGAGTCCAAGAGCTCAAGTGTGGACGGGATTCGACTACATTAAAGAGCGGGAGTAGAAACACTCGTATGCATTTGAAAGGCCTTGAGTAGGTGATGCAGAGAGCAAAGTCAAGTCTCGTTGCCTCGGGTCGGCCGGTGTGGGCGGCGAGCAGCGGCTATAACCATCCCTGGCTTGGGGGGGGGAGGCTACGGCGATGAGTGCAGTGGTTAGCGGCAGGCGATGCGGACTAGTCGGCAAGCCACCAAACTTGACATGCACTTGTAAGCTGTGGAATTGATTCTGTTCGATGCGGGAGTCATCCCGACTTTTGCCATGGACATCGGGTGTTTTTTTGCGGTTCTGCTTGTAAAAGCGACGCCGCTGATAGGTCTGCCCCGGACGTTCGATCAAGCGCTAGGACCAGCAATCACCCCGTAATAAACGGGCAAAAAGAACCCTGGGAAATGCATCAGCTCACGCAACTCACCCTCGAGTACGAGTCTGCAGCGGCTGCAGCAGGCTAGATGTGATGTGCAGCGCTAGATATGCGGCCTATATTTTTTTCCCCTTCTTTTCCGTGGCATCTCTCCTGTTTCCTGGAATAGCTGACGCCACTTTCCTCAACTTTGCCACTGGAGGTATAGCGGCTGGGCTGCTATTGACTGTGGCCGATGGCGAGTTGCTTCAACAGTCGGGTTCTATCGGATTGCCCATGAAGCGGCACCACCGGACCTGAGCGAAACTGTATCAATCACCCATCCCATCTCGACAGATGCAGACAGCCATATTCGATTGCAGATTGATCTTTTTTAGCCCATGTGAACCACCTGTTGGCTACTTATTCCTCATACAAGTCCAATTCAGAGCAACTCCACGTGACCTACCCACCTCAATCCCGCTGCAACGAAAAATTTTTACTGAGTACCTAGAGTCACCAGATTTGCGGCTCCCTAGCGCCCAAGAGCACCAAATATGAGCAAATACAGCGCCACCAGCTCATCCAGGATGCTGAACTTCCGGTGGTGATACTTTCTGCCTTGTGGCTCAACCGCACCCACACATCACGCATTCTTGTTCTTTTCGAGCCGATTCATTCCGACTTGACAGGAGATTCGGATGTAATCATACATTTTCATTCGTATTTTGAACTTTCTTCCTCGGACTGGCGAATCCACGCTAGACTCGGCTCGCGGCAGCCGCCCTACCGTATCCCACCGCCAATATCAAACGGATAAGATGCGGAATTTAAGAAACCTTCGATTTGGTCGGCTAGCTCAGGCTGATGTTACCGCCGTATGCTGGGATTCTGACACGGATGAGGTCGTTTGCGCTGTTGGTCCAACACTCCAGAATCCTACCATTCAGCTGTTCCGTGTCGCTGAAGGCGACAATCTGTGAGTCGACACACCTGACCATGTATAATCGAACCAGTCGATGTTGATCAATACCAGCTCACAGCGCCCCATTACCAAGTGGGACGCTCCAAGTCCAAACCCCGATCTAGCAGTAGACAGGATCCTCAACATACAATATCTGAGTGGTACTGCAACGATATGTCTTGTTCTAGAGGGCGGCGACATCATTACCGTCAAGGAACATCAGCTCGGCCAGGGAGATGCTCACATCGAAATCGTCGGCTCAATAGACGACGGCATCTCTGCAGCCCGGTGGTCTCCTGATGAGGAGTTGCTCCTCCTTGTCACAAAGGCCAACAATGCCATCTTCATGGGCAGCTCTCTAGACCCTGTAGCCGAGGTTGCCATGACAGTGGACGACCTTCAGGCATCTAAGCACGTCTCTGTCGGCTGGGGCAAAAAGGAAACTCAGTTCCAAGGTCGAGGCGCCAAGGCTCTTCGTGATCCCACCATTCCTGAAAAAGTCGACGAGGGTGTTCCTAGCCAACACGAGAACGGCGCTACAACAATCAGCTGGCGTGGCGATGGCTCTTTTGTCGCCATAAACTCGGTCCAACAAGGGTCTCGTCGAGTCATACGTGTGTACTCACGAGAAGGTGAGCTTGATAGCGCTAGCGAGCCGGTCGACCACCTTGAGAGTAGTCTCAGCTGGAGACCATCTGGAAATCTGATGGCCGGCATTCAGCGATTGCATGATGGGATTGACGTCGTATTCTTTGAACGGAACGGCCTTCGCCATGGGCAATTCACTTTGCGCTCTTCTCTCGAAGACGTGACGGCATGCTCCAACATCCAGCTAGAATGGAATACCGACTCAACTACCTTGGCGGTTATCCTAAGCAAAACAATCCAGCTGTGGACAATGGGCAATTATCACTGGTATCTGAAGCAGGAAATTCCAAGAGATGTCGACGGAGCTCCCGTACTATCATGGCATCCCGAAAGGGCGCTGCGACTGGCATATCCGACTGGCAACGGCCTTGTCGTGGCTGAGCAGGTCTTGCATTGTGCTCGAGGCTCTTGCCAGCAGCCCTGTGACATCGGTGCCGTCGCCGTGGTAGACGGATCAAATGTCAAGTTCACTCCATTGAGAACTGCCAACGTGCCTCCTCCAATGTCCTTTAGCGATATCGAGACCGAATCATCGGCAATCGACATTGCCTTTGGCCACCGCAATAGCTCATTCGCCATTCTTCACCACCGAGGTGTTGATCTTTACGATCTGCCCATTAGCAACGCCAGGGCAGGTCGGCCAAAGCTGACCAAAAAGCTCCCACTCCCTCTGCAACTTACTGAATACTTTTTGCCCCTTCGAATTGTCGCGACGTCAGTCGGGTACAATCTGTTTGCCTATCAGGGTGATAAATTTGTCAGTGCCGCCATTGCCGCCCACGACGCAAGCATAGACGTTTTCCAGGATGCCCCTACTCCTCTCTTGAGCACAGCTACGTGCGACGACGAGACCACTATCGAAGGGTTTGGCCAGGATGCTTCTGGAAAGCTATATCAATTTTCTGCAGCATCAACAAAGTCGCTTGGAATCCAGTTCCCTTCATTGCTGCCTTCCTTTGAGATTTTCAAGTCGAGCGACGATGCTGTCATTGCATTTGGTCTATCACGAACCGGTCACATCTACGCAAACACAAAGCAGTTAGCCAAGAACTGCACATCCTTTCTTCTCACACCTCATCACCTCATCTTTACGACCAGCAATCATTTTGTTAAATATGTTCATCTCATGGATGATGCAGAAGACTTGGAAGTCCCTGGCGATGATCCAGAAAAGGACGAACGATGTAGAAGCGTCGAGCGGGGATCACGTCTCGTCACAGCGATGCCGACAAACATGAGCATTGTTTTGCAAATGCCGCGAGGCAACCTGGAGACGATATATCCACGCGCAATGGTTCTCGCCGGTATTCGTCGTCTCATTGACGCCAAGGACTATGGAGCCGCTTTTTCCTACTGCAGAACCCAGCGCGTGGATATGAATGTGCTCTGCGACTACAAGTTTGAGCAGTTTCTGGCTTCCGTTCCCATTTTCCTGAACCAGTTAAACAACATATCCTACATTGATCTCTTCCTCTCTTCTCTCAAGGAGGAAGATGTCACGCAAACCATGTATCAAGATACAAAGAGATACAAATCAGCCGCCGGTGTACTTGTTTCGGAAGGGGAGGCCAGTCTGGCGACGAAGCCATCGGGCGGTAAGGTCAACACGGTCTGTGACGCTCTTCTCAAGGCCCTGCAGCCGCGCAAAGACACCAATTTACAAAACATCATCACCGCGCACGTGTGCAAGAGCCCGCCCGCGCTCGACGACGGTCTCACTCTCGTGTACGAGCTCATGCAGGAGGACCCCAAAGTTGCCGAAAAGGCCATTGAGCACATTTGCTTCCTCGTCGACGTCAACCGGCTCTATGAGAATGCGCTCGGCCTGTACAACCTCGAGCTGGCGCTCCTCGTCGCTCAGCAGTCGCAGCGCGATCCCCGCGAGTACCTCCCCTTTATGCAGACGCTCCACGCGCTGCCCGAGATGCGGCGCAGGTTTGAGATTGACGATCACCTGGACCGGAGGTCCAAGGCACTCGCACACCTGCGAACGCTCGACTCGTTTGACGAGTTTTGCGGCTACACGACCAAGCACAAGCTCTACCAGGACGCGCTGCGCCTCTACCGCTACGACCAGCCCCGGCTGCGCGCCATCACCAACCTCTATGCCGCGCACCTCGAGGCAACGTCGTCGTTCCGCGAGGCCGGCCTGGCCTACGAGTCCCTGCAAGACTTTGCCAAGGCAACGAGCTGCTACCGGTCGGCCGGCGCCGCCTGCTGGCAAGAGTGCCTGTTTGCCGCGCAGCAGCAGCAGGCGCCGCCGCTCTCGCCCGAGACCATGAGCCAGCTCGCCGCCGCCCTCGCCGACGCGCTCTGGGAGGCCAAGGACTACGCCGCCGCCGCCACGATCCACGCCGACTACCTCGACTCTCTGGAAACGGCCATCAAGTGCCTCTGCAAGGGCTATCTCTTCGCTGAGGCCATGCGCCTCGTTGCCAGGCACCGCCGCCCCGAGCTCCTCGAAACCGCCGTCGACGCGGGTCTCGCCGAGACCCTCAGTAGCACCACCGAGTTCCTCGCCGACTGCAAGGCCCAGATCGCCGCGCAGGTGCCCCGCATCGCCGAGCTGCGCCGCAAGGCCGCCGAGGACCCGCTGGCCTTTTACGAGGGCGAGCGCGCCGGCGGCGCCGACGTCCCCGACGACGTGTCCGTCGCGGCGAGCTCCCGCCTCAGCACCGGCGGCGCGAGCCTCTTCACCCGCTACACGGGCAAATCCGGCAGCGTGGGCACGGCCGGCACGGGCGTCTCCCGCGCGACGAGCAAGAACCGGCGGCGCGAGGAGAAGAAGCGCGCGCGCGGCCGCAAGGGCACTGTCTACGAGGAGGAGTACCTCGTCAGCAGCACGCGACGCCTCGTCGAGCGCGTTGGCGCCGCGCAGGCCGAGGTCGAGCGTCTCGTGTTTGCGCTCGTCCGCCGCGGCATGGCCGAGCGCGCCCGCAACGCAGAGGCGCTGCTCAGGGACGTCCTCGACGCGGCCGAGGTGGCCGTCGCGCAAGTCTTTCCGCGCGCGGCCCAGCAGCAGCAGGCTGACGACGAGGACGCCGCCGCCACCGAGCACTTTCGCGCGAGGGGCGGAGACGCGGTCCTCGCTGAGTGGGCAGAGGCGAGGTCGAAAATGGCGGAGCCGCCGACGCTGGCCAAGATGGCCAGGCTTACATTGTTGGGGTAAGGGGGAAATTGGGGGGGGGGGATGGAACCGCGGGGAGGAAAACCATGTCCCTGGTCGTCATGTAGATATGAAAATATATGGCGCCTATTTTGCAAAAAAAACGGAATTCGGCCTCGGACGCGACATGTTTTTGCAACACACAAGTTTAAACCCTATATAGGTATTGTTTGGTATTCTTCTCCCTTCTCTTCCCACACCCTTTTTCGAAAACACACAGGCTATTCGACACGGATGTGTAAAGCGACAAAGAGGGAAGAAAGAAAAACAGTGCATTTCTCAAAGTCTGTGTGAATGCAATGCTTTATATAATTCAAGGAGAGTAATGAGAAGCCAACAGAGAATCGTCCGTGTAGCAACGGGGCCTCTTTTGCTCCGGGGTCGTGTCCAAGCATCCTCCCTCGAAACAACCAAAGTTCAAATCCTAAATAAACTCCGTGTCAAACACAACCCGCTAACCGATGTAAATGGTTCTCTCCCACACTGAAAGAGAGGGATTCCAGGCGACGGAAAGACGCCGACATGTGTATAAAAACCCTCGCGCATTACTCTTTATTCGTAGGCGTACCCGCCGAGCCTCCCGAGTGGCGCGCCGAGCCTTCAGCCTCTGCGCCTTCGGCCGGCGCCACGCCAGTCTCTGCATCTTCATATGTCTCACCCCCTTCAAGCTGCCCCTCCTCCTCCTCCTCCTCTTCTTCTTCTTCGTCTTCGTACTCGCCTTCATCATCTGCAATGATGCCATTCATGCGCTCCCAGACCTCGCGGCGGATCTTTTCGTCCTTGGCCAGCCTCGCCCTCTCAACCTCCTCGAAGCCACCCGACTTCTTGAGCTTGCCTTCGCTCACAAACGAGGCAATTTCGCGCTGGAGCTCGTTGCCACTGCGGTTCTGAAGATCCTTTTGACGGAGCTTCGCTGCACGCTCAATCGCATCCAGGCGGCTTTCGTGATTGGGCTGTAGGGCGCGCACTTCACCCAGTACACCTTCCTTGGCGGCATTCTGATTGAGGCTGTTGCCAAGGTTGCTCAGGCCCTTGGCGAGAATGCGCGACGTCCCTACGTTGGCTCCGGCGCCGCTGTCCTTCATCTGCTCCTTCATAGCTTGCTCGACAAGGGCAAATGTTTCTGTAGCCTTCTCCAGGTCATCACGTAGATCAACCATCAAATCCTCCATAAGGCGCAGCTCATCGCGGCCCTGGCACACATCTTCCAGTTCCTTTTCCCATATCTTGGTCCAGACAGGTTTCTCCTCGGTCATGTAGTCTTCCATGGTCTTGAGAGCCTTGGTGAGCTCTGCAATATCATTGCTGACAGACTCGAGCTGGCGCGGTAGCGGCTTGACACCTCTGTGGACTACGTCTTTGCGCATGTCCTCGATAAGATCCTGGAGATCATCCACCTTGCCAACCAAGCGATCAGAATCGGCATTGAGCTTCTTGCGGCCATGAGTGACATATGAGTATCCAGGATCCCCATCCAAATCAGGCTGAGAAGCGGTCGCAGCTACTGACTTGACGCTTGCAGCCTTCTGTCGCACAGCAGAAATAGATGCTTCCATTGTGGACTGAAAATTCGAATAGGTTTGACGCAATACGGCAATGTCGCGGCGGAAAGTCTGAATCTGCCTAACATGGCTTGCGCCGAGCCTGGGTCCAGTGCTGACAACGGCCTTGGATCCGTCGGCAGATTGCACGGCACCGGGCGGCGCCAGAGCCAAGCGAGCGACCTCGTCAGCAGTTTCCTGTTGCCTATCCGAAACTCGTTGTAGTGTCGCCGCCTGACTTTGAATATTATGCTGGACGTCCTGCACAATTCTAGTCAGTCCTGAGATGCCATCGTCGATGTGACGCTTGACCTCGTCTAGAGCTTCTATGTTTAGTACGAGGACAGTCCGGTCCTTCACATCGGAAAGGTCCTCCAACTCATGTCGAATACCTGAAACAGGGTCTTGGATGTAGATTTCGGGCAGATCAGTACCGTTATGCTGTGTGTTCCAAGAGAACTTTTCGATAAATGCGAGCTGCAGGCGTCCAATAGAGAGCTCACTTCTGCCCTCTGGCAGCAAAATCTTTTTGACCTTGGACTTGTACTGAAGAAACAGAGTCAAGTCCTTGGTCGGGGTGGGTGGTGGCGAGACTTGAAAATACGAATCGGCCTTTGGTTCTGGGACAGTGGGCAAGTGTTCGGGCCGCTCAGCTGCTTTTCGTTCTGGTCCCGCTGTTCTTGGCTCGTCCATAAAGTGCGGAGGCCCGGGGAGCGGGCCGGACAAGGTAGCGCTTGGGGCATACTTATCCTCGGGAGTCTGAACCATGGGGCTGTCGACTCCATTTCTGTTTTCCAGTGGACGTTCCTCACTTATCATTGGAGGAGCTGGCGAGGAGGCAGACTTGGACTGGTTCGACTGATGGCGGCTGTGCCTTACGGACTCGCGTTTCTGCACCGCGTGCAACGATTCTCGTGCTTCCTTGCGGCCGCGGTTGGGTATGGGGGAATTTTGGTGCGGCAGTATAGGAACTGCATTGGCAGCACCAAGGTGTTTCGATATTTGGTATTGTGAGTAACGTCGTGAAGCTCGTCTTTCCAAATCACCCCCCTTTTGCAACGCCGCGAGTGCGCTTGACTGGGGTTCCGGGGGAGGCGGTGGTGGAGGCGGGAAAGCTTCAATATTTATTTCTGCAGAAGGTCCGGAAGGCATTTGGCCCTCATCGCTGGGATACGGCGGTGGTATAGAAGGCGCATTCTGAATGGGTGAACGATTCGCTTGAAAAGGATTACGAGATGGCTCTCGCGGCGCATTGGATCGACGACTGGGAGAAGAACTAGGGCCTGGCGGCGTGGGTTCCTCTGAACGAGATTGTTCTTGTTTGTATCCGGACTCGAGACCCTCATCGAGCATGTTGGTGAGGCCCCCACTGCTTCCACTTGTGATGGTGCTCATGCTCGTCGTGCGCTCAGGGATGCCGCCACTGCCTTCCCTGTCTCGGGCCTGTCGTTGACGTAGACGCTGCTGCTTCCGCTTCAGACCATGGAGCAGGTTGATGATTATATCTCTAATGCGTGGCAAGTATCGTTCGAGGCTTTCTGCACTGGCTTCTTGGCTCAGGGTGGATTCGAGAATGCTTCGAAGCAAATCAGGAACGTTGCCGAGGTCGGATGTGTCGACATTTATGGCGGTAAAGGCACGACAGGCCATATTGAATTCGTAGCCTAGACGGACATAGACATCGGAGACTTGGGTGTCGGTCGCGTGGCCACGGGACCACTGTGTGAGAGTTTCGAGAAGCTGCTTGGTAGCGACGAGTAGATGGGTAACGCTCTTTTCGATTTGCGACAGTGGGACACTGGAACTTGAAGTTGCAGGCTATTGCAATCAGGTCAGCTTCAGAATGCATGATGGCTTTTCCTGCCGCGCAGTACTCGATTCTCGCGGGCGGATGTGTGAAGACGAACCTCTCGAGCCGACCGGCGGGTGCTGGCGCTCTGCGACGACTTGATGGAGGCTGTCGAGGCTCTGGATGACACTCCATTTGGCGACATGGGTCGGTTCTGACCGATGGATGATTGCGAAGTAATGTCATCGGCGCGCCGTTGCGAATAGCCTCGTTGGGCTTGCGATACGGATTGCATGTTGTCGACGAGATGTGACACCGGAGCCGATTACGCTTGACGGATTTCGCGTTCGTTCGTTGGGCAGCAAACCTGCTGGGGTCTCAACGGTGTGCTGTAGAGGGAGGGGGGTGGCGGGTATGGGTCGGTCTATAATGTGTCGCGAGTGATAGTTAGATGTGCGCAAGAAGTGCCATGGCCGACGATGTTTGAGTGAATTCGAACGGTAAGGCTCTGAATACGAGCGGTACCAATAATGCCCGTGGCTGAGGTCCGTATGGATGCTGGGGGCTTGACATGGACTCAATGTGGTGGTGTGTGGTGCCAGGAGAAGACGGCCAAGCGGCCTCGTCCTGAGGCTGTCCTCTCGTTTTGGGTGGGCCGGCTGGCCAGGCCCTGGTTGCCGCACGTGCCAACAGTTTTGCTTCTGCCGCCACCCTGCATCTGGGGAAGGGCGAAAATGAATTGATGGTATTCCTTTTTATTCTCTAATAAATAAAGTCTTGGTTTTCTTTCTTTTTATTTGTGGCATTTTTCCCATATGCGTCATCTCGATCGGCTGGCAGATGCCGTGAGACTCTGGTGATAATGCTAGGCGTAAAGCTACGAACCCTTCTGTTTGATAAGCATTGCAGCTGCGACATGACTCAAAAGTGCACCGTACAAACCCTCCTAATTGCCATGCACACACGGATGTACGAAGTACGAATAAAAGCACAGCATCGACAAAGCGAAACAGAAATCCCGAATCACTCCTTCGTCGCACTCCCACTGGCTGCCAACTGGGCGCTGATGCGTCCTCCTGCCTGGCCCCACAGGGCTGCAACCTCCCAACTACATCAAACGCCGGCGTCACAAACGAGCAGGTTATCAGCTTTCATGTGTTCAAAACGACAACTTTCAAGGTAACTGGCAAGGACAAGTATCAGCTCCATCATCATGCCGACCGAAGGAGTGTGGATTTCGCCATCCGGGGTCAAACAAGTCATCCCGCTCGAGAACAACCCCGACGTCTTCACATCGCTTCTCCACGATTTAGGCCTGTCTCCCGAGCTAGGTTTTTACGACGTGTACAGCATCGACGATGCCGAATTACTCGCCATGATCCCGCGCCCAGCGCATGCTCTCATATTTATTACGCCGGCCAAGATGTACTATGCTTCCCGCAAAGAAGACGGCATTGCTTGCGACATGGCTATGGAGGAGCTGACTTACAACAAGACTGCCGACGACGATGGCATCATGTGGTTCCGCCAAACAATTGGAAATGCCTGCGGACTCTATGCGCTGATTCACTCTGTTGCAAATGGGCAAGGAAATAAATACGTGCAACAAGGTTCTCTCCTACATCGGCTTTTTACAGAGGCCAAGCCCCTGCGGCCTGAGCCGCGCGCCAGAGTGCTCTACAACAGCCAAGAGTTGGAAAGGGCTCACATGCAGGCGGCAAGAAAGGGTGATTCTGTGCCTCCTCTGGCAGAGAGTCACCCGGGCTATCATTTTATTGCCTATGTCAAAGGTCAAGATGACCATCTGTGGGAGCTCGAGGGTGCGACTGACGGGCCAGTGGACAGGGGCCTGCTCGGGCCAGCGGACGATGTTTTGAGCCCCAAAGCTTTGGAGCTCGGTATTCGCAAGTTTTTAAACCATTCTGAGGGTGACCCGAATTTCAGCATTGTGGCGCTGTCCAACAAGGACTGAGGCCTTACACAAGGAGGCTAAATCTACCAAAGCTATGTTGCATGTGTGCAGCCACTGGCAAGTGATTTGAGAATACGTCTCATATGTCTCACCGCTCCTGAAGATTTTTCTGATGACGAGAATATGCTTGCTCTTTAAGAGCCTCTTACGTAGATCACGAGAGCGGAACCTTGCATGCAAACTTGTATTTACTTTGTGAGAGCCATTGCCGCAGATTACAACAGCACAATATCGCATGCAAACTTGATTTCCAGCCGAATGACCAGCTACCGCGTCAAGCCGTATCACATCTCGCCTCAAATTAAGAGTTGACTTCTTTTCTCCCTCCTTCTGCCCCATCCCCGTCGTTGCATGCACCAATATGCCACATTGTGTGCTACTTTATTATCAACCTGTTGAGGCCTCAATACTCCCCAACATTTGGTGCGTTAATTCGTCATCGAAACAAGCTGCGGGCTATTACTTCAGTAACTTGAAACTCGCCGTCAGATCACGACAGCCACATTCGACACTGGAATAGCAATTTCATCGCCCAATGCAGGCTGTCGGTAGTGGCGAGACAACAACGCTACAGCTGACGCCTTGACACAGATATGCAACCAAGTAGCTTCTTGGTTTGACTACCAATGAGGATCTGCTATTCTATCAGTGCACCGGGACATTGGAGAATGCTTGTTGAGCTGCCTCACCGACACCGCTCTACCACCGCCTATGATGAGCAGGCCGCTTACTGTACGACTTCCCACCATGAAAAATGGAAAAACAGAAAAAAAGCCAAGGCCCTTGCTACTCACCAGAATTGATACAAAGAAGCATCGGGGTCGCTATTTAGGTACGGCCAGGATGCTAACGATAGACGCCCGGCCAACTCAGTTTGGTCTTCCTGGAACCTCACACGGAGTGTTTTAGATATTAGAGCCAAAGTCCCTGCCAAAAAAGCTCTCCTAGAATTTTGGAAATAAATTACTTGATTACCACTCTTCTTCAATCCGTGCGAGAACCATAATTTTACTGGTATGTATAACAATCAGTTTTTTTTTTAAGCAAGATGGCTTGAGCTGGGCAGTACTTGGTGACATGGCACAAAGAGCCATCGCCCACCTGACCTGGTTCCCACTAGGCAGACGTCACCTGAAAGCGTCCACCATTAAACATTAAACATTTTACGGCATCAACACCAGCCAGGGCTGGATCTACGCAATGCGCACAACATGGAAGACTCCCAAGAGCCCCTGATTTCCGAAGAGAGCCGCGACGATGATGCTGCACGAGGCGGCGGCACGCTGCGACGCAAAGCGCCAGACCAGCCCGAGCTCGGCACCTTTGTCCTACTCATGACCTTTGCGGCTGGTATCAGCGGCTTGCTTTTTGGTTGTATGTTGCTGTGGCCCCCGAAGACGCGCAAGGAAGATGCTAATCTGTTTTCGCTCGCCAGACGACACTGGCGTCATTTCCGCGACCCTCGTCTCCATCGGCACGGCGCTGTCCGGCCGGCCGCTCTCGTCGCTCGACAAGTCCATCATCACATCCGCGACCGCCCTTTTCGCGCTGATCGCGTCGCCCATCTCCTCTATCCTCGCCGACCGGCTCGGGAGACGACGCGTGATCCTCTACGCGGACGTGCTGTTTGTCGTCGGCGCGGCGCTGCAGGCGGTGAGCTCGACGGTATCGCTCATGGTCGTCGGGCGGTGCATGGTCGGCGCGGGCGTCGGCGCCGCGAGCTTCGTCGTGCCGCTGTACATTGCCGAGGTCGCTCCGGCGCGGCACCGCGGACGGCTTGTCACGACGAATGTCATGCTCATCACCGCCGGTCAGGTCGTGGCGTACGTCGTCGGCTGGCTCTTTGCGACGTATGCTGCGGCCGAGACGGGCTGGCGATGGATGGTCGGCCTGGGGGCCGTGCCGGCGGCGGTGCAGGCGGTGCTGATTGGGTTCATGCCGGAGACGCCGCGCTGGCTCGTCAAGGCGGGCGAGTCGGGAGCAGCCCGGAGAGTGATTCTGCAGACGCAGGGTGCCGCCGAAGCTAGGACTGGAGAGCACGTGGACGCGATTATTAAAAACATTGAGGTTGAAATTCGGGCGGAGCAAGAAGCACGCAGGCTTCGAGGAACGCGACAGTCAAAGACGCCGAGCTGGCTGAGCGGCTGGGAAGAGCTGCTCACGGTGGGCCAAAATAGACGTGCGCTGGCCATTGCTTGTCTGCTACAAGGCCTACAGCAGCTCAGCGGATTCGTAAGTGCCTTGCAGGGCTAGAAGAAGCTGTCGTCGCGAAACTAACCGTCACAGAACTCGCTCATGTATTTTTCAGCGACGATATTTACACTGGTCGGATTCCGCAGTCCCACGCTTGCCTCTCTCAGCGTAGCCGTGACCAACTTCATATTTACCGGCATCGCGCTGGTGCTCATAGATCGCGTCGGCCGACGTCGTATACTCTTGTACTCGCTCCCATTCATGGTGTGCGGCCTCTTACTCGCATCCCTCGGGTTCTCGTTCCTGACTCTCGATGCGAGCCCCAACGCGTCGCAGCAGGGAAGAAGCAGCAGCAGCAGCAGCGCGGCCGGCCTCATCCTTCTCAGCATCATGCTGTACGTGTCGTCCTACGCGATCGGTCTCGGTAACGTGCCGTGGATGCAGAGCGAGCTGTTTCCCATGGCGGTCCGCTCGCTGGGCAGCGGCGCGGCCACGGCCACCAACTGGTCGGCCAACTTTGTCGTCGGGCTAACGTTCCTGCCGCTCATGAAGCTGCTGACGCCGCCGTGGACGTTTGCGCTGTATGCGGGCGTCTGCGCCGTCGGCGAGGCGTTGGTCTGGCTCGTCTATCCCGAGACGGCAGGCCTGAGCCTGGAAGAGTCGACGTCGCTACTGGAGCATGGATGGGGTGTGAGGCGGTAGAGGTGGGAATTAGATTGCGCATAGCGTATTGTACACCGAATCAAATTAAAATCACTTGAAAGAATACCTCACATCATTGTTTTGCGAGCAAACGACATTTCCAAGTCAATAATGCAAAAATGGCCCGAGTATAGTCATGTCAGTGGCTGATTCGAACCAACAGCCTCACCATATACGGCTTTGCGTTTACCAGCTACGCCACGGGAGCCAAAAAAACGGCCAAGAGAATGAAAGGAAGCATGGCATCGCGAGATAAATTCAGAGAAATTTGGGGAAAAAAAGAAACAAGAGGCAAAAAAAACTGGTAGCTTCTCTTTGAGATTGCGTGTCATCCTTAGTGCAGGGGCCATGCTAATCTTCTCTGTATCGTTTCAAAAGACCAAATGAGCCGAAGCTCGAAGGAGTGGTGATCTATTTTACTCTATATACCCATTTTCTATGTGATAAAAGTGGGGCTGGAGCGCAGTACGAAAAAAAAAAAAGTCAGAATTCGTGATTAGTCATGCATTGTGGATGACGGTTTGCAGAGGTGACTCGATGCACATGAAATAGCTGTCCTGCCACATTGCCATGAGACACGTACCCTCCTCGCCGCCGGCCGGTGTCTTCCCCCCCGCCTGCTTACTACGGAGTACGGAGATGACAGCTTGCAACCGAAGAAGGAAAACATTGTGAATGCGAGAATCTTCTTGCCGGGACCGAAACCTTCTTTCCGGAACCGACTCTCGGACAGGCTGGGTGCAAATGGGATTGTTGCCGCGTGGCGTCGTCCGTCGGTGGCTTCAACGTCGGCGCGCCCAGGGATCTCCCGCCGAATATACATGTCTCTTTCGTAAAAGACCCCCGGTCACGTTTAAAGGTTTTTAGTATGCATAAAGAAATTCCTGAGCAAGTATCGCTCACCATTGCACACCTGGGCAGCATCGCGGCTTCGCTGTTTTGCTCGCTGCCGAAGCGCTTGCCGAAGAGGAGTGGAACTGGGTAAATAATTGATCAAAAGGGGCGATTGCTATTGTTATAGGCCCGGATCTCGCGGCTTTCAATAAGCCGATCCCCTTGCAATCAATAGGCCGGTCCCCTTGCAAGCCGTCACGGACTAAAATATGGATTCATGGCGGGATAAAAAATTTCTCCAGAGTACCGTGCAGAGTCCGCGGACCCAAGAGTACGAAGCCCGTGGAACTGGGATTCGATGATGCCAGGTAGGCATATAGGGCCATAGGCTGGGGTTTCTTCTTGCTCATGTACGCAGCCACTCCAATCAGTCTACGCAGAGCAAGACCAGCACTTCTACTTTTGGTATCTTGTCCTCTTCTTTTGATGCACAATTTATCAAGGGAAGCATTTTCTTTGTTTCAATATCAGTACAACCGTGCTGTGTCCGTCCACATCGGAGTCCCCACTGTTCGCCAGTCCCGGCCTAGGCCCCACAAGAGCTGCTTGAAAAAAAAAAAGGCGGCCGGCATCGCCTTGGAGACGAGACGAACCAATAACAGCTTCTTAATTCAAGGTGGCAACCGCTTTTATTATTATTAAAATACTGGTATTAAAACCTACCTAATAAGAGGCTAGCTTCAAAGGCATTGACCTAAAAATTATTATCGAAAGGCCAGAAAAAACAGAGAGCGTCCCCAAACAAGATCCATTGTCTGTTGCGCCTCTGGGGAGAGCACCCAACCCTTTATCGTCGTTACTCCCACCTCTTGACGTTCTTTCCCAAATAATTCTTCATCATCAAATCAAGGGGCTCAGGCGTGTGTTTTTTTTTTCCCTCTACCAATATCCTTTGGCGCTCTTCCTGGCCTCGCACATCAATCTGCTGGTGTACGGGCTGTACACAACAACGTCATAGCACGGCAGAGACCCCCCGGGTCCTGTTCCGCCACACCCAGAAACACCAGCCCTGACGTCGTCATCTCGACCGCCATCGCCCGCTCACAATGCCCATGGACGACATTGACCGTGAGCTGGTAGAGGCAGAGCGCGATGCCTCGCCCGCCAATTACCGACACCGCGCCAGCGACGAAATCGAGCGCGTCCTCTCCGCCTCGTCCGTCTCGACAGCCTCGTCCGCCGCCGCCGCCGCCGGTGCCGGTGCCGCCGGTGTCGGTAGATCCGCCATCCGCCGCCAGATGAGCCGCGTCTCGACCATCAACGACCTGGAGCGCCATCCCACCGCCCTCAGCCGCATTCAGACGGCTCGCAGCCAGCACGCCACCACCGTCGGCCTCGAACCCGGCAGCCGCACCGCTAGTCGCGCCTCGAGGAAGCCTCTGCCCGCCTTTGGCGCCGGCAAGCCCTACCCGCCGCCGCTGCCCGACCAGGAGGAGTACGTTGTCGAGTTTGACGGCCCCAACGACCCGCTGCATGCGCAAAACTGGCCCTTGCGCAAGAAGCTCTTGACCTCGGCCATGCTTGGGTACACTACGATGACCTCGGCTTTTACGTCGTCAATCTTTTCCGCCGCCACCCGGGTTGTCGCCACGCGGTATGGCGTCGGCTCCGAAGTTGGCCTACTCGGCACCACATTCTACGTCTTGGGCTTCGCCTTTGGCCCGACCATTTGGGCCCCGCTGTCCGAGTTGCGCGGCCGCCGCATCCCCATTGTCGTTGCCATGTTTGGCTTCACCCTCTTCTCCATTGCATGCGCCACTGGCGAGAACATTCAGACCATTCTCATCTGCCGTTTCTTCAGCGGCTTGTTTGGTGCTTGCCCGCTTGCCGTCGTCGCCGCCGTCTTCTCCGACATGTTTGACAATAAATCCAGAGGCATCGCCATCACCATCTTCTCCATGGCAGTCTTTACCGGTCCCATGTTTGCGCCCTTTATCGGTGGCTTCATAGTAGAGTCTCACTTGGGTTGGCGCTGGACCGAGTATCTCGCCACCATCATGGGTGGCGCCGCCTTCATTCTCGACCTGTTCTTCCTCGAGGAGACATATGCACCCGTGGTGCTCATCTCCAAGGCCTCCGATCTACGACGTCGCACTAAGAACTGGGGAATTCACGCCAAGCAGGAGGAAATCGAAGTCGACCTCAGGGAGCTCCTCTCCAAGAACTTGTCCCGCCCACTGCGACTACTCTTTACCGAACCCATCATCTTACTCCTCTCGATTTATATGAGTTTCATCTACGGCATCCTCTACCTCTTCTTCTCTGCCTATCCTCTAGTCTTTGTTGGCGTCCACGGCTTCAGCTCTGGTGTCGCTGGCTTGACCTTTTTCGGCATGATTATCGGACAGCTGCTTGCCGGTGGTACAGTCATTTTGCAGCAGCCTTGGTACAATCGAAAGCTGGCAGCCAACAATGGTATTCCTATCCCGGAATGGCGACTGCCCAGCATCATGGCTGGTGGTATTGCCTTTGCCATTGGCATCTTTTGGTTTGGCTGGTAAGTGCAATGAAAGCGGCGACGCGATGCATAATCTCACCTAGGCAATTGCTAACACGCACGTAGGACCGGGTACCGAAGCGATATCCACTGGATCGCACCCACGCTTAGCGGTCTCTTAACCGGGTTCGGCCTCATGTCGATTTTCCTCCAGGCTCTCAACTATCTCGTCGACGCCTACCTCATGTTTGCCGCGTCCGCCATCGCCGGCAACACCTTTCTGCGATCTCTCTGCGGCGCTGGATTTCCGCTTTTTGCACGGCAAATGTTCCAGGGTATGGGAATTCAGTGGGCGGGTACGTTGCTCGGCTGTATCGCTCTGCTGCTGGCTCCAATTCCCTTTATCTTTTATAAATGGGGAGCCACTATTCGCGGCAGGAGTAAGATTGCCCCGACATTTTCTGCGCCGCCCGATATTCCTCACGACGAGGATTCTGAGTCGATGGGCGAAAAGGACGACGCCGTCACAGATCCAGCCGTCTTGTCGACAGCCCCAAGAAGCGAAAACGAACAAAATGGCCAAACGCACCAAGTTTAATAATAAAGGGGGTACACATTTGAACATATTGAAAGCACACAAAGTATTGTTGAAAAGAGTGGTGCATACAAGCTGCAGCTGTGAGCAGTTTTATCCAGCTTTTGGATACTTGGCTGTGTGTTTTCTGGCACTGGCGTTTTGGGACTGGGCCAGCATTGTCATTGCTCTTTTGTTTTGTTAACCATATATCCATTACTACTACGTATCATTATAATTATAGCTTATCCCCATGGTTCGAAAGCACACGTGCCGTAGATTTGCTATCAAGATTATAAATAACTGCGAATGAAGCTAGCCACGGGCTAAGCGCCACCTCGCGACGGGCATCGCTGATGATTGTGCTGCTGTATCGTCGATTCGCTATCTAGTGCTCTGGGCCCTGAATACCGCGTTGAGTAGGCAGTATAATTTCGGCCTTATGGCCGGATATGATCTGTGTACCGTCTTCGTCTCGGTAGAATCTCTTGCTAGATAAAGGCTCCGATAAAAATCTGTTTGTTGACATCTTACGGATGTTTTGAACTTCTCATTTGGACCCCACTTCCTATCAGTAACGTAAAAGATCCTTAATTTAAGACGATTTATTAGCGGGCCGTGAGGTAGAACACCATCAAGCTTAAAAGCGACTTCAGCCTAAGACCATGCTCAGTGGAGAGTTTTGCTCAAGGTAAGCATATTCCACGCTTTATCAGGGCTTTGTCTGCTATCAAGAAGGTCGCCAAGACCTTTCATGTTCAGATAAGCAAGGAGCCCATCAAGAGATTTTAGTATTTGCTGCTTCTTGTTGTTGTCGCTGTGTAAAGAGAAAGGGATAACATGACAAGCATCGACATATGAAGACCTAGTCCAGATGCAGTTTGGGCATCTCTCAAGACAGATCCGTCTCTCGGCCACGCTGCGATTGATGTGTGTGGATATTCGTGAGTTTGCCAACGCTTCGGAGCGCGTAGATCGGTGATCGACAGGCAATAATTGCACTTCTGCAGAAGAATTCTTTTCTCCATGTTCCTCTCCTAACTCTCCTTCAAGATGGAGAGATGTCACGGCATGTGCCGTGCCACGTGCGAACAAGCAGCTATATAAACGCGAGGCCCCTGCGTGGGCCGAGGAAAGGGGGTTCTCTCCAGTGAACAACAAAGTCATAGTATCTCCGTACTGCTATTCATCTACTGATCTCTCTTATCACTTCCTTCGTGCTGGCCGCTCACTGACAAGAGATGAAGATTGGCGTCAATGTATTGAAGCTCGTCTGGGTCAATGAGCTGTCGTAGCTTGCCTAGCGGCATGGTTAGACAGAAAGAGGCCGCTATCCTTGTTCATTCCTTTTTATCCGCACCAGTGTTGCTGAGGTGGTCTTAGATTTTTTGCATGATAGTGAATCGTTCATCAAGCTCCTCTCCGTAGCTTAGGATATGAGCATCTTTCTCGTGTCGGCTAGATAGGAAGCGTTCTAGGTCGGCGATTGAGCATGTTGAATGCTGAAGATAATCATCTAAAAGCGCGTGTAGTCGTTGATCTGGTGGTATCGAGGTCATGATTGAAACCAATTTGAGGTAAATAGAATGAGGTGAAAAGGCTGAGGCGCGCGGAGGGGTCGAGGGGCGGAATAGCCTTAAGGTATCGAAAGATACCGCAAGGTATTTATGCACAGAGACCGACGTCGCCACTTTCCCATCTTGGCGTGGTCAAGTCCTCACACGCCAGCCGGGACTCTAAGGCACCGTCTGAGTCTCGGCTCGAAACTGTCTTTCTATCGAGTCTGCAGTTCTGCCCAGGGCTAGAAGTGCGTTGCGTTCCTCTGACGTTTTTTTGGGTTTGCTTGAGTGCTGCATATCGCATTTCGATAGCGTCTTTGACCCAGAAAGCGCATGACTGGGAGTGTCGAATTAAGTTGAACATGGGGTCGGTCATCGGTTCTTGTATTTTAGGTTTTATGCCCCATGCGGCCATTGCGTTTCATAGTCGACTTCGCGCTGTGGCTCACCCTCTGGCCAGTTGCTCCAACGATCCCAGAGTTGCGAGGCTTTTGTCTTAGTAAACCTAACATGTAGTAAAGTCGTTTTCGAGATGAGGAATGTCGGAATTGTCACTGTTGGAACAGGTCATGATAGTTATGGTTGGTTTGGGGTTATTCGGTCATTCGTATTGGTTGGTCTTGTTGTTGTTATTGTTATTAGATGTGCTTGTGGAAAGCCTTTATCGTGAGGTTATTATAGGTATGCCTGAGGGAAGTGGGTCTAACCCAGCCCTCTGACCAATCAGAGGTCTCGTTGCGGCTTAGGTTGGGAATTGGGAGCCTCTGATTGGCTGCAGCCTACCGAGTCTTGGCACAACGTTACTTTGATCAACATCAGTAACTTCATGTCAAAAAAGTGAGGCAAAGTGATCTTTCAGGGGTTGCAGTAACTGCCTTCATCATCATAATCTGAATTTTCTTTAACGGGTTGCAGTAACTACCATCTCAGCCTCTTCATCATCATAATCTGAATTTTCTTTAACGGGTTGCAGTAACTACCATCTCAGCCTCTTCATCATCACCTAATCTGAATTTTTTTCTTCAAGACCACCTGCCGAGCTTGAGCAAGTTTCCAGCTATTTATATCACTCCTCCGAGTCCTCCCCCAGCCACACTTTCCTCGCACGATTGTCCCTCCTGTTGGGCTGTTTACTTCATCACTGCTTGCATACCTTCTCCTCCTCCTTTTCTTCTTCTTCAATTTCCATTTCCTCTGTCTTTGACCATTACATAACTCGAAAGGCTAGTTAATTTCACGCCTCGGCCCTTTCCACCTCATTTTCTTTACGTCAAACATCGTTTTTAAATATCAACTTCAGCCTTAACCGACAAAATATCACCGTGATGGCAAGGAATAAATTTTTGCCTGAGCCTTCATCTGGCAAAGAGATTCTACCGAGACGAAGACGGTACACAGATTGTGTCTGACCATAAGACCGAAATTATACTACCGTGTCTCTACCTGAGGCCAGGGGCGAAGTACTGGAGGAAGAGTTATTGTCTGCCCATCACCGATCTACGCGCTCCGGAGCATTGCTAGCTGAGCAAAAACCTCCTCGTGAAGTAACACCGAATATTCAACAGCCTGCACCAGGGGCTGGAGAAGGATGAGCCAGTCAATCAACAGCCAGCCAATCAACAGCCAGTCAATCAACAGCCAGTCAATCATCAGCCAGCCAATCAACAGCCAGTCAATCAACAGCCAGCCAATCAACAGCCAGTCAATCAATAGCTACTTAACTAAACTAGCTACTGATTAACTGTTGATCAAGACTAGCTGTTATACCTCCCTAACTTAGACGGCGGTGGAACTGAAAGGACAACCAAAAGCGTCTGAATTACTATCTAGGTACCACAAAGCCCGGATCAAGCAAACAAAAATATTTTTCATTTCAAAAAGCTCAAGTGTTTTTCGGAGTCTCAGGAGTTTGCGCTGGAGCTCTGCTGGGCCCATTGAGAGGAAGAGCGATCTGCCGCTGGACGATTTCTTCCTTCATTTTTTCGTCAGACTCTGGGAACAGCCAGTGACAGACGCGAGGCGCAGACACCTGATCGAGTTGGGCAGGACGGAGCGCACGGACAGAACTGGAGGAAGCTCCATCACCGTGAAGAGAATGTTCCCCGTCTAGCGCAGCGACTGGAGGCACTCGATAGCGCGAGAAGATACGCCACTCGCAGCTGTTGCCCACGGTCTGCCAGACATAATTGCCACAGGCGCCACCAAGCGTTTTGCTAAGAGAAATGCAATCCCAGAAAGGATACATGACGTGGTGGTCGAGGCAGGTGATGTTGGACATGAAAGTCGAAGCGCAATGAGAGCAGAAGCGAGGATTGCGCCGTCCATACATCTGGATCAAGAACGCTTTGATTTTGTCCACACGATTTGTAATCGCATGGTTATCGGCGGCTGCAGCCACAGGTGGTGGCGAGATGAGCCACCACGCCACGGTGTGAGTGGGACGTGGGAGAATCAAGACGAGGAGAAAATGCAGGGCTCATGATGCCACAATCTCCCAACAACCAGCGAATGTTTTGGTCGACGACTGGTCATTCCAGGTGTGGCGGGTGACAACGGTCATGTGGCATGTGTTATGCGCCATCTGGCCAAGCTGAACAGCCATGCTTTTCCAGGTTTCAACATGAATTTTCGACAGTGATGAGTTGGCAATGCCACCAGCAGCCTCGCCGCAGCCTACCCTACGAAAATGATGCCCGTTTTTGAGTACCCGACCTCGATGTACCGAGTCGACGCCGCGTAGTTCGGACCGCGCCCACCGCTGTCTTAATTACCTGAGACGGGCGTCGCTTTTATAATATGATAGGCGGTGCAGGTGCAGCCTGAAGGAGACTGATCACGCGCCCCAGAGCCGTTTTGGACGGTGCCATGCATACAGGATCCCTGCAGTCGCCTGCCTCGAAGCCTATGGCATTGACACATCACAATATACAGACTCCATGGTGTTGCTTGGCTCGAAGCACATGGCGTTGACACATCACATTGATAGACGAGCTGAGACGAATCTGGGAGCCTGATTGATCTCTGGCGCATCGCAATGCCATCTTCCAAGCTGAGGAAGCTATTGGTATTTCTCCCAACCTCTACTGCAGGCTAGTACTAACGAAAAGGCAGAGTTTTGCACGAAGCTCAATATCCCGACCGCAACGCAGCGAGACCCTACTACTTTCCTGCTCCTTGTCATGAAGCTTGCTGCTTCGCCTGCCACTTCACCGGACGAGAAGATGGCTCGCATTCGCAACTTTACCGCCGCCATTCTCACGGACCTGATAGATATAGTGGACGTTAGGGATGTTTAGCCTCGTTGGCTACCACTGCTGGATCTTTTTGGTCTCTGTGGCCGAGTGGTTAAGACCAAAAAGATGCAGCAGTGGTAGCCAACGAGGCTAAACATCCCTAACGTCCACTATATCTATCAGGTCCGTGACAGAAATAGGAATATAGACAGAAGATGGAAATAATACTCCGACATTTATTAATACTAGGATTATTCATTTATAATCTGCATCAATACTAGCATTATTCATTTACAATCTGCATCAATACTAGCATTATTCAATTACAATATGGCGTTTGACTTGGCAAGACACTGCCGTAGCTATTACATGTGCATTTAAACGCCATTGAAAACCGCTGTATTTTCGGCGCTCCTTGGAACAATCTTGAATGGAAACTCGACTGGGCGAGTTGCGGCGGATGGGGTATAACGCATCTCGGCCGCCTTTGGCCGACCTTGTTCATCCACGTCATTTGTAATGTTAAAGGTCGCTAGAATGTGTGAAACGGCCATGAAGATGGTAGAATCTGCAAAGAATCTCCCAGGGCATATGCGGCGAGCGAATCCGAAAACCACGCCCCTCGGATCGGGTTCGGTGGTGCCCTTGGCGAATCGGTCCGGGTCAAACTTGTCTGGATCTGCATAGCACGCCGGATCGTGGCAGAACCACCACACCATGGGCATAAGAATGGCTCCCTTTGGGATCAGATAGTCCTCGTACATGATGTCTTCCTGAGCCGTGTGCACGAGGCCCATTGGCAGCACGGGCCACCACCGGAGAAGCTCCGTTACGACATTCGAAGTGTAGGGCAGGCTGGCCCGGTCTTGCGGGCTCGGCAGTCGGTCTGGGCCGACGACTCTGTCAATCTCCTGCTGCGCCTTGCGCTGCACATCTGGGAAGCGCACCATGGCCAGTACAAAGGCCGCGAGGGTCGACGTGGACGTCTCTACCCCGGCGCCGTACATGGTGGCGGCTGTATACTTGATGTCGCCCTCCTCGATGGGGCGGACTGGGGGCTCGGCATCGAAGCTGCCTTGATCGTCGTCCAAGTTGGCCGTGTCGGACTCGAGTATGCTGGAGACGTACGATGGGCGATGGGTGCCCTTCTGCATCTGCTCTTGGACGAATGCGTAGGGCGTGTTGGCGACGTCGTCACATGTCTGCCTCCACTCGCGCGCTTTCTTCTTGAAAGACATGCCCGGGAGCCAGTCAGGAAGGTGCTGCAGGGCCGGCAATACATCAACGACCCATGCCATGGGCATGAATGCCTCCTTGATTTGGTCGATCATGCGATGCAGAAGCGTAACAAGCGGGTCAGCGACAGACTCGAGCGTATATCCATATGTTGCATCGAGAACGATGGCGGCCGCGAACCTGTATGATTGCTTGATTAGTACATGGTAACTGGGCTCATACTGCAGTGCTCCGGAGATGGATTGTTTTGCCGTCATTGTACCTTTTGAGGTGATCATTCAGCTGCTCAGGCGACTCTCGCAACCGCTGGATCAGTTTTCCAGCATGCCTTTGTTGAAGTGGCTTGTACCGCTCCGACGCCGCTGGTGTACCGAGGTGCTGGTGAACAAGCCGGCGGCGAGGACGAAAGCTACTGTCTTCATACTTTTGTGACGCCAGAATATTGTCGTAGCCGCACATGTTGTGGGCAAACTCCAAGTGCGGTCGCGACGAAGTACTCTTGGAACACTTTTGCAAGAGATACCAGGCGGCGTCTCTGCCGTGAATGATGATGACGGTCTGTCCCATAATATGAATGGAGCTAATTGGACCGTAGCGCTCGTTGTGCTTGAGCCAATGCTTGAATTCTGGCTCCCCTTTGGGTGGAAGGTCCAACAGATTGCCTATGAAAGGAAGGCGCATGGGGCCGGGCGGGAGCGAATACCCACCGCTACCCCAGAAGATGAGCTGGTCGGCGAGAAACAGCCCAATAAAGATTGTCAAGAAGAGATTTGATGGGCTCAGAGAGAGCCCATCAAAGCTGGTCAGGATGCCCATGTCAATTGCCACAGCCAGTGAACAAGTGTTGTGATCAAGTATGATTGATCAGTGTCAGAGCAGAAGAGAAGTGAAGAAGCTTCTTTCATTTGACGTGGACATGATCAAGGCTCTTTATATATTCGTAGATAGCCTCGTTGACACCACCGTGGTCAAGATATGCATGCAGACATGATATATCAACATCTGTGATGCATGGTCACGCCCATCTGCAGATCGTAGCCTTTGAGACCAATATTTCCTGCCAGCTGAAAGACATGCACTGGCCAATGTCTGCCAGCCCTGCAGACAGACCTGATGAAGGGCTTGATGAAGATACTTTTGTTCCAAGTACCCATACCACCTACCATTTGACTGGCCGGGCAGGCGCCGCCTTGATCAAGCCCTGCGGAAGAAGAATGCACGAATAGATTAATTATAAATGGTGTGTGTGGGCCGTTTCCCATTTGCCGCATTTTGCCAATACGGGGCGGACCGATAGTCCTTAAAATTGATCCACAAAATCACGTCACATTCATAACGGCTGGGGATAAAACTATATGAGCTCTTCTATCCGTACTATTATGCCTTGCTCTTGTACTATGCCTTGCTCTTGTAATCCGTACTATGCCTTGCTCTTTGACCCTTGGCTTGGGCCGGAGCTTCCAGGTCACCGTCTCAAAACTCAAGAAACAAAAACATACTATCCTCATGGCCTTTATCGTCGTAATCACGACGACGCAGAACACGTGGAAATATGACTAATAGTTGTCCCTTTTTTCTTCTTCTTTTTTTTCTTTTCTTTTTTTTTTACAACTGCATTTATACCATACAGATTACTCGCCCTAGTGATAGTCCCACGTTCGTTTCGCAACCCAACATCTTTTCTCTATGCCAAGGTTTATCAAATACAAACAAAACTCTCTTTTCCTACGCTTCTTTGCTAGTGTTGCTTATTTTGCGGGTTTCCTTATGGAGCCCGAGCATCTGTCATTTGCTGAAACAAAGTCAAAGTGCTCTGTAACAGATGGGGGCCTCTCCATCGAGCTCTTACGATGGGTTGCCTGACCAATGGACACACCCAACTGCCAAACATTTTTTTTGCAGGCGGCTCTTGAAATGCGCCAAGATGCTGGCAAGTCTCTTTTGCCACTTTCTAGATCTCTTCCTCCCCCCGTCGCTAGCAGGTCGCCCAAGGCGTAAGTTGAAAAAACCCCTGCAATTGTGCCATTAGATTGGGGACCCAGCCTTACTTATCGCTTCTCAATCGCATCATAGTTTTACATTCATCATCTCTGATTACTATTTAGCGCCATCAAAAGACAAAGCTCCAAGTTTAGCGCGTTATGGAAGTGAGGGAACACACGCCCAACATGACGGTTGCCTCACTCAACAGAGTCCCTAGCACTGGAGACTTTGAATCCGCTTTAAACTACGTTGCGACCGTGGGATACGATGTCGCATTTCTTCAAGGGGATACTCGCCGTGTTCTCGCCGACAACCCGGTATCCGAGGACAAAGGAGGAGAGCGCTTCGACCCGAGCGTCGCGCCTCTTGGAGCGCTCCGAGCTACCGGTCCGTGGGCGGCGAGATTGTTGCAGGGTGGCGGGACGTTTATCGACGAGTTGGCCGGCACCGCGACCTGGTCAGAGTCTCTTGACCTACAAGACTCTGCTTGCCGCGTCGCGGAGCTGGTCCGCCACTGGATGGACGAAGAGCTTTCTGGCGAAGCCGGCATGATATCACGCGCGCCCGAGGAACTGTTTCCAAAGTCAGCCCCGGCGTCCGAGCAGTTTTATTCCCTCCGCGACAGCATTCACTTCTTGCAGCAGTTACTGCCGGGGTCTCCGTCATCCCGACCGGCGCTGACGCTGTTGCTGGCATTCTGCATTGGTGTTGACGAGTTCCTCTGTCCCGTGGAATCCCTGGAGGCGACCGTGTACCTTGGGCGAAGGCTAGGCCATCTTTGGGACGAATGCGTCGTTGAGTGTGGCGGGAGGGACGACGCCGCCAACTGGCTGGCCCTCGCGCGGGACGCCCTGCACTCGAGCGTCTTTCTCCAGAATCGTGAGAAGCTGGCATACGTGGGTCTTGTGGAAAAGGACAAGAACGTCTTCAATGACTGGGATACGACTGCACACTACATGCTCCGCGCCGAGGCCGCCATGACGCCGTTTGTCGGGTTCTGCCTATGCGCGTATGCGGGACTGCCCTTCCAGGAGAACCTCGCGGGAGCTGTCGGTATTTACTGCTACAACAGCGCTCTCGTGCTGGACTTTTGCAAGCGTGCGACCAGACTCGGCGCCGGCAGCTTCACCGAGGTGGCTCTGGCCGACAAGACGGGCGAGCTCCAGGGACGGGGACACCTGATCGGGTCGATTCTGGACTATGGCGAAAGCGTCCTGCCCCAGCTGTTTCTTTGCGTCCTTCGACCGTACGTCATGGCCAGCTCGTCGGTCGTTGACGTGCTGGATCGCTACAGAGAGCGCTCCTGGGGACTCAGGCTGCCGGTGGGCAAAGCCACGCTCTGCATGATGATGGCAGTCATGGAAGGCGTGCGGGGAAGCTTGACCGACGATGGGACATCATCACCGCCGGAGCCGGAGCCGGAACCCTCTGGCACCTCGGAGCTCGCGGCCGAGGTTGTGGAAATGCTGGGTGCCCAGGAAGCCTACAATGCCTACCGAGCTCAGCCATCCGTGGATGCGCTGTATAGGCTACCGCGCATCGTGCGTCTGGTTCTGCAGATGGGTGGGCAGCAAGCATCAAGTCAACCGGTTCGGCAGCCCCCCCCCACCACCACCACCACCACCAGCAAGGGCGCCGCGGCAAGCGTATCCCGAAAGGCGCCGCAGCCCGGGCGATGGATGATGTCTCTTGCGACAGCGTGTGCGCCACCCCTCCCATCATCAAATGACATGCCCGCCTCAGCAAAGCAGCGTAGTCCGCGCCTTGGTCCCGTGCGTCTATTGGGAACTGCTGACAAGCTGCAGTCTCTGGCGTTGCGCTCGCCCGCCCGTCCCGGCGGATACGCTGCAGGGCGTCGTGAGTTTACCGGTCGGCCAGTTGGTTCGGGCTCGAGCATGTAATCTTGTCACGATGACAAAGTTTGGGATAAAACGATCTCGATGGTGGGTGTTTAATTGGTCCCAGCGGGACAATTGATTCGAGACAGATTGGACTAGGGCGGTGCGCTTGACTTTGAATCACAGTTTTTTTTTCCCATTTAGATGAATTATTTACCCCGCATAGAACTAGGTCTCGGAGCCATAGTAGCTATTAGAGGGCTATTGGCCTGTAGATGCAGACTCTACGAACAGCGCTTCGATACCTTCTGGCTGTTCCTTCCGTAAGGACAGCCAAGGAGTGGATTATTGAATAAACCAAAAATACTATAAAATTTGTAAAGGAGATTAAATCTCTGGCTGAATACACAATGGCGGGGAGGGCGCTGCGAGCCAAGTCGTTGCCTTATTGGGAGATGGAAAAGATTTACTGGGCTGCATGTGAGACGAATATTTGTACATGAAGACCTCGGCCATGTATTGTGGCTGCCGTTGCAGCTTTGGGTATGCATTTGCTAGAAAAGCATTCATAGAAACACTAGTTGATGGCCTTTGAGACATTCTATTGATGCGTGTTACTTCGTACATGCAATGCCACGATTCTTCCTTACCGTTAACCTCGGCTGCAGGACAATCCGAACCGAGACCCCAGATTAGCTGAAAATGCCAAGATTTGGCAGCCTCACCCGAAACAAGGTTTTAACCCAAGCATGACGATCTTGCCCCGGGTTGGTGTGTAGTTGCAAAGGCAAGAGATGCAAGTTCTCCACAAGCAAGTTTCGATGTTCTCGATGGGTTGAGATGGGGAGAAAATTGCACCGGTCGTTGTAAGTTCATCACCTGCGAAAATGAAGAGAAGATTCCCAGAATTCTGTTCATGGAAATTTACACATGTAGATTTCCTTGTTAATGTCCAACAAAAAGAAAAGCGCATACAGCCTACGCCTGACTGCCTAGATGTAGTAGACAACTAACTAGAGACATAAAAGGACCATTTCTACTTACTCGAGTATTTATTATTTTGACTTGTATAGTTTCATGATTTTCGCTACTATTAAAAGCTTTCTTTTCTCCCAAAATATGATCAACATTTTTCTTTTCCAAGATGACGATTTTCCTTGGGTCTTTTTAAAGTACAAGTTATATTTAAATTCCTTTCTAGTTTTAAACTCTAGCATCTATTTACTAGCAGTTCAACCACATCTTATGACTTTATATGCAACATGTAAAAGCAAAGTGCAAAAGTGGTCCTTATGTGCTACTAACTGGCGCCACCGCACGGTGAATAAGCCAGAAACGTGGCGGGGCTTGGACCAGTCCAACGTCGTCACTCTAACTAATGACGATGGCTTTCTGTGGCGCAGCGGCCCCCCCTAGGCGCTTTTCTTCTCCTCTTACACGTTCCTCGGAGTTTTTAAAGCTTGAAAATTGCATTCACAGTACCGTCTTCTCCTATTCGAATCACCAGAGCAACATGAGTGGCACATCAAGTACCGAAAACGGCGTCGAAATGGCGCGCCCCGAGCCCGCCATGCTCACCAGCCAGCCAACGCGTCACCAAGCCATGGGTATGTTTGCGCAAGCGTTGCGCGGCATCAAGGCGGCAAGATGGACACGCACAATGATGGATGACAATACTGATTAGCACAATATAGATGCCCAACAACCGCACGTCGACACCGAGAACACCGAACCCGAGCTCGGGCTACGAGGAGGTCAGGGAGAGATGTGCCCTGGTCGGTTCTGCTTCATTATTCCTTGCCCGATCCCCATCAACTGCTGCATCTTCCCTTGCCCTTGCTGATTGGAAAACATGCGGAATGGGATGAAAAGACCTCGAGATTACAATTTAATGACTTTTGACAACGAATTATACTCCAAGATATAGCCGTTCACTGCGCCTCGCATTTCAGAGCTTTATGGTGCAGGGCATAACTTTTCGTGTCCTTTTCGAAGAAGCGAGTGATTGAACTAGAGATGTATTAAGGGTATTGAGCTATTCTATCGTTACACATAAAGTTTTCAGGTATCAAAAGGGTATAAATCTGGCCCACCAGGGAGCTGTGGATACTGCGCTACTCGTCGTTCTTCTGAGCGCGCTCGGCCTCGGCTTTCTTCTCGAGATCAGCCTCAACACCACGCTGGGCAGCCTTGCCATCGGCACGCATCTGGTCATAGTGAGCCTTGCCCGACTCATCGCCCATAGCATTGGCCACGGCACCACCCACCACGCCCTTGGCACGATCAGAGACACCGCCAGCCAGATCGCTGAGCTGGCCCTTGGCCTCCTGCTGCTGTCCCTCGAGATTCTGCTCACGACCGGCCTTCTTCAAACCCTAGATTCGTCGTTAGTATATGATGCTTGTCATTGTTAGGAACTAAGTCGAAGAGCATACCTCGTGGCCGACGAGACCACCAAGGGCCTCCTTGGCGGAGCCCATGGTCTGGTTCCAGGAACCGGCAGATCGGTCGGCATTGTCCTTGGCGATGCCGCCGTCGCTCGAGACGCTGACGCCGGCAGCCTTAATGCCAGCCTTGGACTGCTCGTGCTCAATCTTTGCCTGGTCCTGAGCGACCTGACCCTCAGCCTGCTGGGTGTTGTTACCAGTCAGGCTGCCAATAGCGCTCTGCACGGCACCCGAGGCAGAGTTGACGTAGGACTGGAGAGTGGAGGGGGCCTGCTTATCGTTGGTCTTGTCAGACATGATGGCGATGTTTTTTTTGAATGTGATTGAAGTAGAGAAATGAAAGCAGAGTAATGCTAGCAATTTTGGAAGCAGAGAAGTTGAGGAATGGTATGATGGCAAGAAAGAGAGCTGTTTGTGTGGGTGGAAGAGGGAGGAGACAGCTTTATACTCTGTTCATGTTCGGTTTCACGATACCCCTCTTTCCCTGAGAAAAGAAAAAGCACTAGCTCATGAGACCCTCATCTGGCATGTGCGGCGACCCTTCCAAACGCTTTCCGACTTCCATTGGCACTTTCCCGTTGTGTTGCTCAACCATGATGTGGCGCAAGTTTCGTAGTGGTGATGTCATTGATGCTCTTTGAGGCAGGCGGGTGCCACACTGTGTGCTGTTGGTGGGGCTCACTTGGCTGTGGCTACCGCATCGCGAGCCACCAGCAAGGCCGCTGATGCGCCCTCAAACCAAGGAATGCTTGATTAATTTTATTCAAGTGACTACGCCGACACGCGTCAAATCAACCCTTCTCCGTTGACATGTGGCTGGTGCATTGGTGTGCGTTGAAATCGGAGCCTCTGGAATCCACTACCATCGTTGCACGGCGGGGCAAGCAATCACTCACTGCAAGCTCGCCGCAACCAAAAAACACCACCGGACCCCCAAATGGTGTCGTTCCTGCACTTTGACACTACTTGCTATTTATTAATCTTTCAATCTAGCTCCAGGGAGTGCTATCAACTGTAAACATGGCTCGCATTCAGACGATCCACAAGGGACAACATGATGCAGATATTGCAGTTGGGATATCAGTTTCATTAGGATAAAGACAAGAAGCTAACAAACGCATAGAAAAACGGCGATAGATGTACGCGTAGGTATCAAAAAAACTCAAGGAATATGCAAAAAACAGCCCGCCCGTTTCCAAGACAAAAAACCCTCTCTCGGTACTTAAGCCAAGGAGCCCAAAAATTCCAAAATAGCGTCCGCCAGCTGCTGTAGACCCTTATCCTCCAGCGGGTAGTGCCCCGCGCCCTCCAGCTCGACAATCTCGACGGGCACTTTGCCGACCCTGTCGAGGACCAGCTTGCTGAGGTGCAGCGGCGTCCACCTATCCTCCGCCGGCTGGGTCAGCAGAATCGGACACACGTCAAAGTCGTCATACTCGAGCGCCGGCGTGTAGCGCGCGTAGGTGGTCAGGAACCGCATCGACGCCGCCGACCCGGCCGACGTCTTGTCCTTGAGAAACACCCTGAGCGCCCGGGGGTCGTTGACCAGCGCGTGCATCTTGCTCGCCCACGCCATGGGCATCCTGAGCGACGCCAGGCCCGCGGCGTTGGCGAGCCTCGCGAGCGGCAGGCCCGCCCGCGCCATGACCGCGTTGAGCGCCGTCTCGTCGGCGACCTGCTGGATGCGCTGGTCGAGAAACGTCATGCCGACGATGCCCGCCACCTTGGCGTTGCGCGCCGCCGTGTGGTACGTGAGCATGCCGCCCGCCGAGAGCCCGTACAGCACGACCGGCCGCGCGTCGCGCGCGAGCTCCTCGTCGACAAAGTCGCTCGCAATCTGCACCCACTCGTCGTACGGGTACGGCCTGCCCCGCGCTGACACGCGCGTGCAGCCGTACCCGGGCATGTCCACCGCCACTAGCTCATAGCCGGCCGCGTGCAGCGGCACGCCCAGGATCATGGACATTTGCCGGCCGTTGGTGCCCACGCCGTGGTGCAGCACCACGCGCACCTTGGCCGACGGGTTGCGCCACCGGTCCAGGTGAATATCATGGCCGCGGTGAGACCAAAACTCCTCGACGGGCGAGTGCTGGGGTGTGAAGCGCAGGCGCGCAGGCAGAAAGTCCTGGATATCCTTCCAGGCCTGCTGGTCCGCATACGTGGGCAGTTGAGAGGGAGTCGCCGTGGCGCAGGCCGCTATTCAGACGGGGGGAACGGTTCAAGATTGAAGCAATTTGGAAAAGCAAAGGTTGGAGGTTATCCTTTATTACATCTCGCCCACTTAGGGGTATTTAGCTAGCCGTTGGTACTTATGGAACCGCCGAAAGTCTTTTCAAAATGCTGGGTCTAGTTGAAAATGTACCGAGTGTGTTTCAGCTACGGCGGCCATCAGCCGTCACTGCCGAGGCAGTGATGCGGGGTGTATAAAGCTACAGTACATGCGCAACGGCAACCTTTTTCTCATCGTGGATCCCTAGTCCTCAAGAACTTCTGTATGCTCTGCTTGTCTGGAAATCCAATTTGCGGTTTCAATGGGCCAATTTGGTCTTCCCCATCATCTCTGCCGGCATCTTGGCATAGGCAATCTTAATGTATTCGTCGCTACATGCCTTCCTGGAAGTTGATTACAAGAGGTATCATTATTGTACAGTGCTTTTACAAACACGGAATCGATCCGTGTTTCTGCCATTCCCGTGGCAACCCAATCTTATCGTAAACCATGCATTTCCCCAACCGATCCCGTTTCTTAATGTTGGCTCCATTGAATCGTGTCCAGATCAATGCCCTCTTGCACCAGCTCCCACAGTGGGCTTAGCTCGCGCAGGAATGTAACACGCTCCTCAACCGCCTTGAGCACATAATCAATCTCAGCCTCGGTAGTGAAACGGCCAATACCGAAGCGGATACTGCTGTGGGCGCTCTCGTCGCTGTTTCCGAGAGCACGGAGAACATAGCTGGGCTCCAGAGAAGCCGAAGTGCAGGCGCTACCCGATGACAAAGCGATATCCTTGAGCGCCATCAAAAGTGATTCACCTTCGACGTAGGCAAAGGACACGTTAACGCAGCCAGGGTAGAAGGCGTTGGGGTCACCGTTTTGCGTGGTATGCTCCATGGCCAGGAGTCCCTTGAGTAAGCGATCAGACATGGCCTTGATGCGCCTCGAGTCGTACTATTCGCTGAGTTAGCAGCTGCGGTTGAGAGCATGATTCTTAAAACAATGTGTGGAGTGTTTATAAAAGTCAGACAAACGCTTCAATCAACACAGAATGGCCTTGTCACGGGCCATTCAGAAAGCCATGCATGTAGAGCAACTCATCACGAAATTCGAGGTACAATCAAGTAAGAAATTCACGTACCGGCATCTCTTCTTTGGCGATGCGGCAAGCCTCGCCGAAGCCGGCAACCAGCGGAGGTGCTAAAGTGCCGCTGCGAAGACCTCGCTCCTGCCCACCACCGGTGATGAGAGGGTCCAGACGGACACGCGGACGGCGACGGACGTAACAGGCACCAATACCCTTGGGGCCGTAAATCTTATGTGAGGATATCGACATCAGGTCAATGTTCATGGCGTTAACATCGAGAGGAATCTTGCCGACAGCCTGCGCGGCATCGGTGTGGAAGAAGATTTTGTTTGCGCGGCACAGCTTGCCAATCTGTTCGATGGGCTGAATGACGCCAATCTCGTTGTTGACAGCCATAATGCTGACAAGGCCAGTCTTGGGACGGATGGCCGCCTTGAGCTCATCCATATTGACCAACCCGTTGTTTTGGACTGGTAGATATGTGATTTCGAAGCCCTCATCTTGAAGATGCCTGCAGCTGTCAAGTACGCACTTGTGCTCGGTCTGTGTAGTGATAATATGTCTCTTCTTGCCCGAGCGCCCAAAAAAGCGGGCGACACCTTTGATGCTCATATTATTACTCTCCGTCGCACCACTGGTGAAAATGATCTCCTTGGGGTCGGCGCCGATGAGATTGGCGATATGTTCACGAGCCTCCTCAACGGCCTTCTCACTCTCCCAGCCGTAGGCGTGTGTCCGGGAGTGCGGGTTACCATAGACGCCGACATAATACGGAATCATGGCATCGAGCACTCTGGGATCAACGGGTGTTGTCGCTTGCATATCGAGATAGATTGGCCTTTGGCCCTCCTCCATGATGGCAGCGTCCTTGAGGACCTCTGTGCCTTCACGTTAGTGTTTTGACTAGTTGAGGGGATTCTGCGCGCATGCTGACACGTACCTGCCATTGGGCTAATCTTCATCTCGCTGCCATTCTGCATCATTGAGGGAGTAATGCCAGCGAAATCCTTCTTGTCGAGCTTGATGGCTGTCTCAACTTGAGCGTTGTTGAGCTTCGAGCCGGTAACATATGTTCGCCTCCTAGCGCCACCGATAATCGTGGCCGCACGAGCGGTGCCTTTGAGAGGCACGCCAACTGCTGAGCTGCGGCTGAGGCGGGCTGCTGAGCGCATCGCAGACGATGAAAGGCTAGCCATTGTTATGTGGCGATTGACTGATGGATGTTCGTGGCGAAGATGAAGAAGCGGAGATAGAGCTGGCACACAACATTTATTGAGGATGGCAAATCTCAAAGAAATTGTTTAGGTCAGCTTCGGCTCGGGTTCGGGGATAAGTGGGCCCCAATATCTATCTGCTGATTGGCCGGGCCGGACAAACCTCCCCGACTGATTGGGCGTGGAGCTTCTAAATACCATGTACATGGATGGGCTTATGTACAGCACTGGAGCAGCTTGGATGTAAATCTCGGTATATGGATAGCACAAGACTAATGAAAATTTTCGGCTTTCACAGAGACGACTTTTTGAGAATTATATCATGAACATCAAGCCGCTCACCTGCGATATTTAGCCTTACAGTACCTGTGCTACGCCGGCTGACTACCTACGGAACCTCTGGGCCGACTCTGCGCCACACAGCCCAGCACAGCCACGGCACTGTCGTCACTGATTCTGCTTTCGCCGCTCTATGTATCCCGCTCGCATCAGCTTTCCACAACCGCCCCAACCACTTGCGGGCACAGTCGCCTGTGACAACGATTTCAGTACGTAAAGCACATATCCTCGAAAGCCCTTGCGCCGGCGAACCGTCACAATGAGTTTCAAAGGCTTTTCCAAGAGCATGGTCCGAGTAAGCAACCCCTCCTGTGACGCAACGTGCTGCCCCTCTACGCGCAGATTTCGACGGCATCGCGGCCAGCAGCTAATGCACCACACAACAGGCACCGCAACAATTCAAGGCCAAATTCAATATCGGCGAGCACACGAAAGATGCTGTTTACATGGATGCCGAGCGCCGATTCCAAGAACTCGAGACCGAGACCAAGAAGCTGCAAATGGAGTCGCAGAAGTACTTCAACGCCATCAATGGTATGCTGAACCACCAAATCGGGTTCAGCAAGGCCATGACGGAAATTTACAAACCAATCTCCGGTCGCATGTCTGATCCAAACTCGATGAAAATTGAAGGAAACCCCGAAGGTATCGAGGCCTGTGAGGAGTACGAGTCCATTGTAAAGGAGCTACAAGAAACCCTCGCGCCAGAGCTGGATATGATCGAAACTAGGGTTATCAGGCCAGCTACCGAGCTGCTAGATATCATCAAAGTCATTCGAAAGACGGCCCAGAAGCGCGACCACAAGCAACTCGACTACGACCGTCACCGCGCGGCTCTCAAGAAGCTGCAAGACAAAAAGGAGCGCTCTGCCAAGGATGAAAAGGCTATGTGGAAGGCTGAGGGTGATGCAGAGCAGGCCACGCAAGACTTTGAGTACTTCAACTCATTGTTGAAGGATGAGCTGCCCAAGCTGTTCCATCTGGAAGCCGAATTCATCCAGCCGCTGTTTCAGTCGTTCTACTACATGCAACTCAACATTTTCTACACCCTCCACGAGCGAATGCAGCGCTGCGATATTGGATACTTTGATTTGACTAGAGACATAGAGGAAGCCTTCCATGAGAAACGCGGCGATATTCAAGAGCAAGTGGAGGCCCTCTCAATCGTTCGATTCAAGACGAGCGGTCAGCGACGCCCGCCCAAGTACCAACCTAGACCGGCTCTGGAAGGGGGCAAACAGCCAGCGCTTTTGACTTATGGCAACGGCCCGTCTAGCCCAGTCTCGAAGCCTAGCCCGAAACTAGGCGGTTACCAACGACCGATCTCTACAATACCCGAGAAGTCATCCGCTCCGCCTCCGTATAGCGCTGGAAATTCGAGTATGGCCGTGGTCGCCGCGGCCAAATCGAAGCCACCGCCGCCGAAGCCGAAGCCCAGCCACCTGGCAGGCGCAAAGCAGGCTGAAACAGTTACTGCACTGTACGATTTCGCTGCTCAGGCAGACGGTGATCTCAGCTTCTCGGCCGGTGACGTTATTGAAATTGTGCAAAGAACACAAAACGAGAATGAGTGGTGGACAGGCAAATTGCGCGGCAGAGAGGGCCAATTTCCCGGTATGCAGAATTGCGCATCAAACCCGACAATAGCTAATCATTGTACAGGAAATTATGTTCAGACATCGTGAGCGGGGGTAATGCGCGTCGCATATTGGGCCTCGTTGCATTGCACACCCAACTGGGTGTAAGCGCATCACCGTGCGGGGGAGATTACGACTGCTAATGAGTGAGCTTAATAGATGGCGAGGTACCTGGCGCATTAGAAGATGTAGTTTGGAGTAGGATAATATGCCGTATATGATAAGAGAAACATACTTTTCTATTATTACAACTTCAACTTTCCTGATGCGACAGTGGCGCCCGTGATCGCGGGTTGGACGCGGTGGGCGAGGGGAGCCGAGACTAACAACTGCTCCTCCGACTGGCGGAAATCTGCTACGATATGATGCTTTCCGCTCAGCTCTTTGCAGCTAGTTGAGTCCCACTACCGCGACCATTACTGTGGGCTTTGAATTAGACCGGAAGCTGGCGTGATCGTTCTGATAGTGTACAGTGTGCAATTGGCACCAGCAGGAACAAAATCGAGCGCCCGCACTGTGCAGACAAACATTATAAATGCACGGCTCTTACTGGGCCGGCCGCCGTGTAAGGCAGCCCGGTTCAATCCTAGGACACTCTTCTCTCGCACACTTTGATCCAGTGTCTTTGCTTACTTAGTCTGGTTCATTCCTTACCTTTCTGGAATTCAGCATGTTGAGCCCCGATGTAGACTGGGCTTCGCCCTTCCAAACCGACAGGCTTCTGGAGATTCGCTCCTCTGGCAAGAAGAAGCTGGCCGGAATTAATGCCATGTCCGGGATTGACAAACAACTCCTCCCCTGCCCTGTCAAAGTTGGCAAGCTAGGAATTGAAGGGGACTGGCATGATTTGACATTTCATGGAGGCCCGGACAAGGCCATTTTGGGTTGTAAGTCTTGACGGGGCAGCCGTTCGCGCCCTACCATTTAGCTACCAGCGGCTTACACGAAAACGGCAGATTGCTCTACCCATTACCCGGACTGGAGGAAAAGCTATCCGGAACGCTCCGACAAATTTGTGCCGGGCGGCTTTGGTGAGAATTTTGTGACGGCACACATGAACGAGCGAAACGTTTGCATTGGCGACATTATTCAGTTTGGTGACACATTGCGGCTCCAAGTCTCTTTGCCACGACAGCCCTGCTACAAGCTGAATCATCGCTTCTCACTGAAGAATTTTGCGCCCTTGACATACAAAACGAGCCGCACCGGATGGTACTACAGAGTCGTGCGCGAGGGCACAGTGTCCGTCGGCGACGAAGTACGCCTTGTTGAGCGTAATTGGCCAGATTGGACAATTGAAAGGATACAGGAGTATCTTCACCGTGATACGACTAATCACGCGATGAACGAGAAGCTCGCCGCAATCGAAGCCCTGGGCAATGAGAGCCGTGGCATGTTTCAGAACCGTGTGGTCAAGGCCCTTCGCAGGGCGGAGCCCAAAGTTGAAGAAGTGTGGCGGAATTTCAGAGTCGTTGAACGGCAGCAAGAGACGCCCCGAATCGTTTCTCTCCAGCTCGAAACGGAAGAATTGGATGAAGAGCTGCCCAAATCGCTTCTCGGGGCCCATGCCAGGCTGAGACTGGGTAATGGCTTGACACGTACATACTCGATTGTCTCTGGGGATGAGGCGGGAGTCGGTATCGGCAACAAGTTTGAACTCGGCATTGCTCTGGATGAATATAGCCGCGGTGGCTCCAGATATATACACGAAAACGTCAAGGTGGGTGATACAATCGAGGTTGGCCGCATAACAACAGACGTCAAGCACGGGATGATGGCTAGCAACCACGTATATATCGTCGGAGGCATCGGCATTACCGCATTCGTGGCTGTCATGAAGAGAGTACACCAGATAAATTATAGTCTTGAGCTGCACTACGCGGTTCGCACGGCCGAAGAGGCCGCCTTTTTGGACAGGCTGGAACTGTTCCGTGATAGAGTCAAGGTATACGATAAATCCAATGGCGAGCGCATGGACATTCCGAAAATTGTCAGCAGTCTGCCGTGGAACAGCAAGCTGTACGTTTGCGGCCCGCCCAGAATGATGGAGGCGGCGAAAACAGCTGTCGAGGCCAATGGCCTGTCACACGATGAAGTCCACTACGAAGCATTCACCGCCGATGTCTCTGGCGATCCATTCGAGGCTATCGTGGCGAACAAGGGGGGCAAGAAGCTACAGGTAAGCGAGGACGAGAGTTTGCTGGAAGCACTTCGTCGTGAATTTCCAGATGTCCCCTCAAGCTGCGAGGTCGGTAACTGCGGTACTTGCAAGATTACCCTCAAGAAGGGCCAGGTTGAACATAGAGGCAGCGCACTGGAGCCGGGAGAGCAGAAAGACCACATGCTTTCATGCGTGAGCCGAGGCGTTGGAAGAATTGTTGTGGAAGTGTAATTTCTCACACCATCGAAAATGTCCGTGAAATTCATGAGATGATGCTTCTCATTCAGCGTCTACGGGCAAAGAACATACCTGGATGACAGCATATGCGCTGTAAAATTTGAAACTATAGAAAATTTCCTGCTAAAATTGGAGATGTTATTTCGTTGTAGCACAATTATCTGGGATCTCCGATATTTGGCAATGTTCTGACTTTTATCTCTTTCGAAAACGAGGTCATGACCGCCCTGTATTTAGCGGCGCAACCTTGTACCGTAATACTACCCCCACGCGCAAGCCGGCCGTTGCGCCGGGGCGGCGAGTTAAGTCTTCTGGTTCCCAATAGATACGTGACATTATCTGACTGTTACTCAGAATAAATAACATTTCAAATCGCCATATTCCTGATGCTTTTGAATTACAACACTACAAGAGCCATGTAACTGGGTGTAAGTGGGTGGGTTTTGTTGGCTGGCGCTTATCGATAAAAATCTCGACGCTTTTTTTTTCTGCCGCTCGTAAGAACTTGCCGGTCTATGCTTCGTTACATCACCGACCGTACTCCGAAGCACTACCAATCCTTCGCAGGCGTCAAGATGGCGCCGATGAAATCAGACAATGACCAATTTGCGGTATTGGCCATTCAAATGCCTCCGTGCCCGTCGTTTCCCAAAACTGCCATGCACGAAGTCCGTATCCGACGAAATGCGCCCAAAATTGCCACAGCAAACGACTCTCGCAGTCTGTTCCTTAAGAACATCCCGGCCGACAGTACAGAGCAGCATTTTCGTGCCGTGTTCACGCAACTTGTTGGCGCAGGTCGCTTTGAGAGCATCAACTTCGAAGACGAGCGCGGCGCCACACATTCATTCAATCCTGCCCAGGCCGTCAAGATCAATACTATCGCGAAGAAGCGCAAACGAGACGAGATAGAGATGGAAGAGCAGGAAAAGGAAAGGCAGGCGATACAACTTCCTGAGATTTGGACAAGAAGGGTCTTGCGCAGTAGCAGCACCGCTATCGTGCTCCTTGCTGACGACAAGAGCGTGCAGCTGGTCCTCAAGGCCATAGCAAAAGCCAACAAGACTAAGAAATATCCAACGTGGGAGGACGGTTCGTTAAGCGGTGTACCACCACTTGGCGTGCCTTGGATATCGGCGCACTTGCGTGACTCGCGGGTAGACAAGGCGGCTGCTCGAAGGTCGGTGCACGCATTCTTCAACGCCTTCAACCGCAAGGAGAAGGATGCTGCCGAATTGGCCAAGAGACTTCGCAATGAACCTGATGAGGATGGCTTTGTGACAGTTACGCGTGGCGGTCGCACAGCGCCCGCCAGCAAGTACGAGGCCGAAGAGGCCAAGCGTCGCATGGTGGAGAAGGACACCAAGAAGAAGTCCGAAATGAAAGACTTTTACCGCTTCCAGCTGCGCGCGCGCCGCAAGGAGGAGCAGGCTGCTTTGATGAGGAGATTCCAACACGACAGGGAAAAGGTCAATGCTATGAGGGAGAAGCGTGGCAAGTTCAAGCCCGAGTCATGATATGATGAATACGAAGCATACCCAGATGTCCAGTAAGTCGCAGCCTCTTTCTATACCCTCTGGACCAGGATGACGCCGCGGGGCCATCAGAGTGCAAAAGGCTAGCTACCGTTTGCCGCATGGTGAAGACAACCGCGTTACCAAAATCTTCTCAAATATGTCTGAATTGGTCCATTCTTTCCACGCTATTCTGCAAAGCATAACAAGATATATTCACTGACTATTCACAGAGTGGAACCATTGCGCAGGTCTAATGCAGGCTATCCTATCTCTTTGATTGGGACATTTTTTCTAACTAGCGCTTGGATACCGCAAGGCCGACCTTTGGCAAAGCAAGCGTTCTCCGCAGTTGTGCGATTTTTGCGACAACACGGACTGTATATACATAAATACTGTAAATAAAAAACGAAGCAACAAGCTTTACCTTGTCTTATACACGTGCCACGCACCCACCGCATTCGCTATTAGGTGCTGCATAGTCAGGTGGCCACTATAGCCCTGTGGCCACTTTTTTACGCATATATTCTTAGATTATATATAATTATTACTATAATATAAAAAAAGATATAAAAAATTAAGGGTATTATAGACAATTATCTAGTATTTTTATAGAATAATCCCGAAATTCCTATTATATAAGCGGCTTATTAATTTAATATACTATAAAGTACTTTATACTAATAGCTTAATAGCGTTAATAGCTTAAGGCTAATATATTTATATAATATAAAGCTCTTAATA